>BMAU01016987.1:0-91026 GCA_019973935.1 Trichonephila clavipes | reverse complement strand
GATGAAAGAAATGCCCTGCTTGCTGCGTTATGATTGGTCGAGACCGATCATCGCAGAAAGTGGGCGTGGAAGAGGATTGGGTCGATCCGTTCCAGCCTTGGATCTTGCCTAAGCAAGTCGAGTCTAATGGAAGCTCCGGTCGATGACCAATGTATTACCATGGAGGACCTTGGTCCCCACTCCTAAACTCCCAGCTGACCTCAGATGTTCGCAAAATCACGAGCATTGGTAAAGAACTTGAAATCTATCAGATTCGAAGAGATTACGTCACCAGCATGATCGATCTCGAAAACAGAACTCCCAGCGCGACGACGGAAACGAAGTCCAAACTGGAGGAGGAGCTCAAGTCGCTCAATGAAAACATCTCTGTCCTGGAAGGTAAGTTGACTGACTATTTACCTTGCCCAAATGCCCTCTGTTATCATAATTCTAAAAAATAAAGCGGTCAAAAGAACCGCAGAACCGGTAATCAGACCGGCTAAATTTACGGCAAAACCGCCAATAATTCTAAAACTAATACTAATAATAAGAAAAATAATGATGAATTTGTTTTCCCTAAGAAAACAACAAAAAATACCCCAATTAAAGAAATGGAGAAGCTCGCAACTACTAATGCTTTTGCGGCACTCAACACCGCAGAAGACGACGCCGAGGACGTCTCCCCACCTCAGTATAAAATCAAACCGATTTTTATGAAAATCTTTAATGCTTACAATTTAATCTTGCAAGAACTTCATCGCTCATACCCCACGGCTACTAATACCCACACGAGAGGGTATATCAAAATCGAGGCCCAGTCCGCAAACGATCATAGAGATATTACAAATTACCTTAAAGAAAAACAGCTCGAACACTATGTGATTGAGCCCCCTCTACCAGGCCACTTAAACTGGTCATTAAAGGTCTCCCTGACAACATAGACCCAGTTGATATTAAAAACGACCTTATTGCAAAGGGCATTAACATTGTTAAAATTGCCCAACTAAGAAAATTTATCACTAAAACCCCTTTACCTATCTACATGATAGAGATAGAGCGCGATGATCATGTCAATGACATTTATCAGGTGCGCAGCTGTCTGTACATGCAGATTAAACTCGACCCATTTAGAAAAGGAAACCGAATCACCCAATGCTATAACTGCAATTACTTTCACCACGCCAGTCAAAATTGCAATATGAAAACCCGCTGTCTGAAATGTGGTGCGAACCACAGAACAGGCGCTTGCGAAATCAAGGAAAAAATTGAAAACCCTCTTTGCATCAATTGCAATAACAGAGGCCACATGGCCTCATCTACTGAATGCCCCCAATTCCCTAAACCTAAAAAAGGCAAAAGTAAATCCCCGGTCGAAAATTTAAAAAGAAACATCAATAATAACCCGGTTAAAACAGGAATAACCTATGCTCAAATTTTAAACCCCGAAAAAGCCCAACAGATGGCAGCACCTGGGAATGCCTCCTCGGCGTCTAAAAATAATGAAAATAATAAAAATGAAAATATTAATTTGGAAGCACTTAATGCTACCCAATCTGACTCAAATGAGTTTGGCTTTTACAAGCCATACTCGAAATGCAAAAATTTTCAGCCTCTTTCCCTCACTACTCAGTGAGATGAAAAAATCCCTTTAATTGCAGTAACCCGGCTGACAAACTTAATTGTCTGCTAAGAGGAGTCTGCTCCTCCCTTAACAACCTAAATATCAATAATGTATAGTTCGTTTTCGGGCTCTCCATTTATTCCTGGAACGCTGACGGAGTGAGATCGCGTATTGTTGAGATACGCGATTTTATTGATAAGCACGCCCCCGACTTATTTTTAATACAAGAAACACACTTGAGACCAGAGCATTCTTTCAAAATCCTAATTACTACTGCTACAGGAATGACAGGACCCACCCAGCCCCTGGCAGGTGGAACTGCAATCCTCATTAAAAATTGTATTTCTCATTATCATGTCCCCACCCCACCCCAGATCACTGGTGAAGAGGCAACTCTCATCATGCTCACTCCTATGGATCATGAGCCGATTATCATTGGATCGACTTACATTCCGCCGTTGTACCAAAATTTCAGAAACCTGGGTGCCGCCCTCGACCCAATTTTTAATATTAACAATATCACCATTTTGGTCGGTGATTTTAACGCCAAGCACACCTCGTGGGGTTGCCCTGTGAGCGACACCAGAGGAGATAGACTGCACCATTATGTGATTAATAACAGCATCGAAGTTTTAGCCCCCCCTACCCCTACCAGATTCGGTTTTGCTTCAGCCTCTATTATTGACTATGCCCTTATCAAAAACTTGAACTGGACCTGCAATATAGAATCAATCTCTGAATTAAGCTCCGATCACAACCCCATTAAACTTCACTTCCCGAAAACTGCAAATTTTGAACTCCCCCCACCCCATCTTAATACAAATTGGAATGTATTCACGAAAACTCTCGCAAGAACCGATAATATCTATCTCCCACAGGCCAACTCTACCGCAGAGATTGAGTCCCAAATCAGAGAACTCTCTTCGGAGATTCTAGACGCTCACGTGAAAGCATCGAGGCCAATGACCCATTCGGAGCCACCATTTGTACAGGGTGAGCTCAAACACCTCTTCCGGGAGAGAAATAAAGCCAGAAAATTATGGCAATTCACTAGATTTCCTCAACACAAAACTGATTTAAATAGACTCCAAAATAAAATTAAAAGATTAGTAGGAAATTACAGACAACAGGTTTGGGAGGATCACCTTACTTCCCTGGAGGCTGAAGACGGCTCCCTTTGGGGAACCGCCCGGGCTTTCAGGAAAAAGGCCTCCCCGATTTCCGCCCTTAACGGCCCTAACGGTATTGCTCTCAGTGATTCAAACAAAACTGATCTAATTGCTCAATCACTTGAGAGACAATTCCAGTTAAATAACATTCAAAATCCACAGAAAGACCAAATTATTTCTTCTATTGTCGACGCTTACATAAATGATCACGCTAACACCACTGATGAAATTCAACCTGCTCTTCCGTCGGAAATTATTAATTATATTAAAAAGATCAAAATCAAGAAAAGTCCGGGAAGAGACGGGATTACTAACAAAATGATCAAAATTTACCCCTCATTACCGTCTTTAAAATAACTAACATTATTAACAACATGTTCAAACTCAGAAGCTTCCCGAATTCTTGGAAAACTGCTGTCATAATCCCCATTCTCAAACCGGGAAAAATCCCAAATTGGCTGAATCCTACAGACCAATTTCTCTCCTTCCGATCTTAAGCAAACTGGCGGAGAAAATTATCTCTACCAGATTAAATGCTTTCCTTGAGAACGAAAATATCCTCGTTCCGGAGCAGCACGGGTTCCGTCCTCGTCTCTCCACCTCCCATCAACTACTCCGCGTAGTTGAATATATCAAAGATGCCTTTGACAGAAACCAACATGTTGCGGCAGTGTTCCTCGACATTCAGAAAGCTTTTGATAGAGTTTGGCACACTGGCCTTCTCTTTAAATTAATAACTTATAAAATTCCACCCCACTAATCCTTTTATTAAAAATCCTACATCAGTGATCGATCGTTCACTGTCAGAATTAACAGAACGTTCTCTCAAACTAGACCTGCAAAAGCTGGCATCGCCCAAGGTTCTATTTTGGGGCCTGTACTTTTTAATCTCTATGTAAATGACATTATTAAAACTACTAACACCATGATCTGTATGTATGCGGACGACACGGCCATATTAAGTAGACATTATGATCCCAACACTCTAACACAAAATATCAATGAACACCTGGCTCACCTTGAAATCTGGTTCTCCGTTTGGAAAATAGCAATAAATACCTCGAAAACTGAAGCAATTTCATTTTCTCAAAAAAGACCGCCCCCCGAAATCACGCTCCAAAACCAAAGGATACCCTGGTCTCTACACACCAAATACCTTGGTGTCATTATTGATAAAAACCTCACGTTCAGACAACATATTACATACGTAAGAAATAAATTTAAAAATGCTACGAGTAATCTTTATCCCCTTATTGGCAAAAAGTCTAAATTAAATAGACATAATAAATTGCTTATCTACACTCTGATCCTAAAACCCCTTCTGACATATGCTTCACCAATCTGGGCACACGCAGCAAGATCCAATTTCAATCTCATTGAAAGCTCTCAAAATGTTATTTTACGACAAATCCTCGATGCACACTGGTACATGAGGAACGCTGACATTCGAGCAGCGCTAAATATCCCGACTGTTAGACAGACTATCAGAAAATTAGCTCTAAACTTCTTCAGCAACATTGACGGGCACGAAAACCCTTCTATTCAAGAGATCTCTCATTATCCAACCTATCCCTTCATTCGTAGACCAAGAGATATCTTGGCTGATCCTGATTTTAATTAATTTCTAACTTTATTTTCCGCTTTTATTTTTCTTTTCCATTCTTAATTTTTCTATTCTAACTGTGATCCAACTCTGTTGAATCGCAGATCGCTCTGATTGGCTACTTATTTTTACAAGTCCTTATACCCCATTACCTGAACTCCTGGCTCGGCCAATTAAATCGCTCCCTTTTACCCCACAACTCTTTTTCCCACCTCCCGATGTTTTTTCCCGCTCTTTCTGATCTTGGTTCTTGCTGCAACCCGATTGGCCACCGTAACTCCGCCCACTTAATGGACGCTTCTAAAAATGATTTCTAGCTCTTAAAAGAGCTTTTTCATTTAATTATAACTTTTCATCTAAATGTTTTAAACAATATATTTTTATATTTTCAAATTCTTCTCAACTTAAATTTTATTTTTATATAATTACTTTTCTAAAAAGGGCATTGGTAAATCTTGTTCAGTCATCTAAAATTCCAGGATAGGAGGTTAGAGTCCGACGGGACTAAGTACTCCGAAAGCCACCCCAACGATTGTTGGGTCGATCCGAAAATAAACGACCCGAAACAAGGAGATCTTGAAATTAAATCAATTCCAAGATCCCATAGCAAAATAAAAAGGGGAGAACAAATTTTGAATAAAATTTAATGAACCATCTTGCACATTGCCATAAAATAAAAGGGGGAGGTCCAAAAATAAACGAGTAAAGGACTAGACGCGGTATAAGAACTTATGTAACGCAATGAAGTCAAATATGTGATACAATCATGATTAATAATTGATAGAATAGAAATGGAATGTCCAGTTCTCAAAAATATTAGTCGATCGTTCGAAGGAACGATTTAATTTATGATTGCTGGACGTGAAACAAATTTTAAAAGAGCTCTAGATAGTACAGAATCGTGCCTCCATCTGGTGGCCGAAAAGGAAAGTTGAAGCGCGAACACCGCACAATTGAATCCAATGAGGTGACCCTCCCGGATTCCGACCGCGGTGAACGTTGTTTCGGAAAAGATTTTAAATCCGCGACTCTCGGCGCGGGCTAGGAATTACTAGTTACAATGAGAGTATTAATCTTTAAGTAGGACGCTTAAGTTAAATAAAAGTTAATTTAAATTTAAAATAAGTTCCCAATGATCAATAAGCTAAGTTTGTACCCTAAGCCTTTTGGCTTGGGGGAAATTTAAAAATTCGTGCTCAAGAAGCGCACTGGGGCGCTTTTGGGACGAGGGCTCTGCGGGATCATATGCAGGCTGGTTGTTGATTAATTCATTGGGAACGGAAGGAAGTTTATCGAAGAACCTTTTAGAAAGGTCCTTTATGTGAGGTAAAAATGGTTTAATTTTTAAATCACGATAAATGACTTCATTGCGTACGAACCAGGGAGCATTTACTAATTGTCTCAAAAATGAGTTAGTCAGCGTGTGCAATTTCTTAAGATGACACATGCCGGCGGATCCAAAAATTTGTGATCCGTAGCACATGACCGGTCGGATGATAGATTTGTAGAGCAAAACTTTGTGCCGGATCGCAAGTTTGCTCCTTCTGGAGATGAGCCTTTTAAGCATGGCATGAACAGCGAGCGCTTTTCTGCGCGTCTGTTCGATATGATAAGCAAAAGTTAATTTAGCGTCTAGAAACAACCCTAGGTATCTTGCAACATTTACCCAGGGGACGGGCTGGCCAAAAATAGTTACGGGGATAAGTCCAACGGGAAGTTGGGATCTTCTCGTAAACATGAGGCAGGCACTTTTCGAGGCGTTTACTTTTATTTTCCAATCGTTTAACCAGAGCTCTAGCGAAGAAATGTAATGTTGCAGATTAGACTTTACAACGAAAAAACTCTTATTCTGCGAAATAACGGCAGTATCATCAGCAAACATTGCTAAGTGTGATGAATCAGTTTGCGGGATATCATTTACGTACAGAGTATGAATGACGCTGGATGTCACTGGGAAATGGAACACGAAGTGTTCCTCCATCCCATATCGAGTTTGTAGTTGAGTCGTGTGAATGGGCCTGCCTGAGTGAGTGTGTCCTTATTGGTCGATCGAAGGTGGCAAGGGGGCATGGCTACGAGATCGAGGATTTTCTTCCATACGGTTTTGGCGGGAAAGTCAATGTGATGTCTAAAAGGCTTTGCTGTGGTTGGTCCATGGCACTGCGAGAGTAGGCACTCTATTGGCTGCACTGAAGTATTGGCATATATCAAAGGGGAGGTCTAGAGAACTAGCCTGTGTGGGGTTGCAGTTGAGTAAACTTAAATTGAATTTAAAATATAAATAAAAATTAAGAATTAAAAATTAAAAATAAAGAATTTACCAAGGATAGTGGTCACTCGCCACTCGGCAAGTGACTAAATTAATTGTTAGGGGGGATTGTAGGAGTCTAGGAGGATTCTCCTAGGTCTCTTGAGATCTGGCATAGGAATATAATTATTGAGCATTTTTACATTATCGTTATCAATATTAGGTAAATTATTAAAGAATGAAATAGCCAGTTTTTGAATATAGTTTTTAAAAAAAGGGGGAATTTTAATATCTTCATAAATTTTAGAATTTCTGGTATATCTATCTGCTCTTACTATATTTCTGATAATCGAGTTCTGAGCAACCTCGAGTGTTTTAATATTAGAGTCTGCTGCGTAACCCCACACAGGTGAACCGTAAGTCAGAATTGGACGCAGAACGGCAGTGTAGAGAAGTAATTTATTGTACATATTTAATACTGAATTCCGGCAAATTAGGGGGAAAAAAGTGCTCTTTGAGCTCTCCGGAATTTATCTCGCGTTTGAATTATGTGTTGTTTCCAAGTGAGTTTATTATCTAGAGTCAATCCTAGGTATTTTGTGTTCTGAGACCATTGGAGTTGTGTGGAGTATAGAGTTGGAGGTGTTGGTTTTGTTATCCTTTTTGTGAATAGAACTGCTATTGTTTTATCAATGTTAATTTTAATTTTCCAAGTGTCGAAAAAGATTTCTAGAAGTTTTAGGTGATTATTAAGTGCTAGTGTGATTGTTTTATGATTTTTAAAGGTTGCAAGGGTGACGGTGTCATCAGCATAAATATTAGTGGAGGTTAGAGGGTGAGTAGGTATATCGTTAATGTAGATATTGAATAAGAGTGGCCCGAGAAGGCTACCTTGGGGGACTCCGAAATTTATTTTAAGGGAATTTGAAAGTGTGTCATTGACACGAACTTGGAAGGACCTGTTAACGAGGTAGGAATTAATCAAATGTATTAGTGCGGGCGGGAAGTTGTTAGTTATTAATTTATAGATGAGGCCACTAACCCAGACCCTGTCAAAAGCTTTCTGAATGTCGAGAAAGACAGCTCCTGTGGATCTGCCTCTCTGAAATCCAGCAGTGATTTTTTCAGTTAATCCGAGTAGTGGGTGGTAGGTAGAAAGATTCCTGGTGAAGCCGTATTGATTAGGATTAATGAAGTTGTTATCGTTAGTGAAGGTTTTTAGTCTATTGAGAATAACATATTCAGTGATTTTACTAAGAATGCTTAGCAATGAAATCGGACGATAACTTTCAGGGTTATGAGCATTTTTGTTAGGTTTTCTAATGGGGAAAACTATTGCATTTTTCCAATTGTTTGGGAAATGTCTAAGAAATAAAATTTTATTAATAAGGTATGTGAGAATTAAGATTATTTTGAGAGGAAAATTTTTAATCATTTTGTTAGTTATAAGATCAGAACCGGGGGCTTTGTTATTTTTAAGAGTTTTTATATAATTTAGAATTTCTTCAGGATCGGTAGGCGAAATAGGAATTGAAGAATGATTATCAAAAAAGTTTTCTAAAGTGTTAGTGATTTCGATGTCAATAGGATGATTGCTATCACCAGGTCTCTTATTTTCAGAAAAGTTGTCTTTAAGGGTTATTGCAAGAATATTGGCCTTCTGTTCGTCGCTATTAGCAACGCCGGAAGAGCTAGAGAGGGAAGGAATGTTAGATCTTTTCTTTCTGAGAAACTTTTGACACCGCCATAAGCTATTGTCGCGTGTGTTAAGAGATTCTAATTTGCTATTCCAGTTTTGTTGTGAGATTTTTTTAAGTTCCTTTTTAAGCTTTTCCTGTAATCTGTAGTAGTTTTGTTTGTGTGTGGGATTTAAGGTGTTATGGTAAAGTTTCTTAGCTCTGTTTTTGTCGCGAATGAGATTTCGAATGAAGTTAGGAGTGAAGGCGTGGTTAGTGTTTACTATTGGCTTAGAGGCGAATTGGTGGGCGGAGCGAACGGCATTGGTGAAAAAATCGATCTTTTATTCGAGCACAGTGGGATTTTTAATTCCTTTAAAGTCTAGAATTTTGATATTATTTTTTAAATTACTTTTAAAGGCGGACCAACAGGTGGTAACTGCCCT
Source organism: Trichonephila clavipes (assembly GCA_019973935.1). Taxonomy (NCBI): domain Eukaryota; kingdom Metazoa; phylum Arthropoda; class Arachnida; order Araneae; family Nephilidae; genus Trichonephila; species Trichonephila clavipes. The sequence goes on along the minus strand of BMAU01016987.1, from coordinate 82,284 downwards.
AGCGTTGTCATGATGAATTGGGGGAAGTAGGGAGAAATTTAGAATAACGGGGTTATGATCCGATGAAAGTTCTGCTAACGAATTAATATTGTAGGGGAAATGAAAGTTATTTATTATCGCGAAATCTATAGTGTTAGCAGATCTGTAGCCATACCTAGTAGGGGTATCTGGAAATGCAATGTTTAGGTCGAGAATATCAACGAAAGTTTTAAGTTGACAACCACGAACAGTGTTATTGGGGCAGTTCCACATATTGTGTGTGGCGTTAAAATCACCAAAGATCACACAATTGCTGTTGGTCTGAAGCAGGTTTTCTAAGTCAAGAGTGAAGAGTCTTTCGTCAGAGGATGGGGGTATGTAAACGTAGATTATAGAGATCGGATTTAAATTTTGCGGGGTAATAACTACCACTGTGGCTTCAATATGATTAAGGGCGGGGGTGGGGATATTGTAATGCGAGACATTTTTCCTAGTTAAAATTAAAGTACCGCCGCCTACGCGTCCGTCACCAATACGATCGTTTCGGTAGCAGTTGTAGTTTGGAATATTAATGGTGTGATGTGGTCTCAGGTGTGTTTCTTGAATTAGAAGAAGATCGGGAGAGTACTTCTCTACGAAAATTTTAAACTCAGAAAATTTTGTTAAGAATGCCGTTTGCGTTCCAAGAGCAAAGTTTCAAACCAATCGTTTTGTGACTAATCATCGCCAACTTGGTCGAGATAAGCCTCTATTAGGGCGCTTAATTCTTTCTTTTTTTGAGATCGATTTGTTTTTTTGGGGGGGGGGGCGAGTGCATTAAAGTTAAGAGAAGCAATTTGTTGAGTTAAAATGGCGAGGGTATGCATAGTCTGTTGCAGAGTTTGTACTATTGCAAACTGTGGGCTATTTTCGATTAAGTTGAATTCTTGAGTAGTAGGGGGTTTGGTGAATGAACGATTGGTTTGATTTTGCGGGGAAATAGCAGGAGCGTCTGTAACTCGTGGTGCCATCTGTTGAGTGTTTTTGTGTTGATCTGGTTTCTTGTTGTTGGCGGCTTGTGCGTATGTAGTGTTAGGTCTAACGATACTGTCGACTACGGTTGAGGCTTTACGAGGCTTGGGGAATAGTGGACACTTGGAGTAGTTGGCCATGTGGCCGTATGCTTGGCAATTAATGCAGAATGCGGTCTCAGTGCGTTGAATGGAGCAATCTTTCGTTTGGTGCGCTTCTCCGCACTTTAGGCATCTGGGGTGCATGTGACAGTTATCAGATGTGTGGTTAAATCGGTTACATTTGTAACATTGCGTCACTCCTGTACCCTCATAACCTTCAACTCTAATGGAGAGATAGCCTAATGTCTTAAGTTGGAATATTTTGGTATTGTGTATGTTCCTAGGGAGAGTTATCATAAAGACGGGGAGTTTTTGTTTTGTGATTCTTCCGATTAATTGTGATACTTTTGTTTCATTGAATCCTTGGTCCACTAAGTCTGATTTAATGTCGTTGATGTCCGTGTTGCGGGGTAGTCCTTTGATAACGACCTTAATGAGTCGTTCGTCTTTAGGTGTGATGACGTGGTACTGAAATCTGTGTTGGTTGAGTAGGTTTATGAGTTTATGGTAATCAATGGATGTGTTTGTGTATAATTTAATGAGCTCTCCGGAGAGCTTGCTGCGGATATTGGGGAAAGCGGTGGTTATTATTTTCATGTGTTCGCGTGTTTCTCGTGTTTCATCAGATGTCTTAAGCATAATAGGTGGGGGAAGATAAGTCTTTGGTGTGTTGGTAGAGGGAGGGGATCATTAGTTGTAGTGTTGTCATTAGAAGTTCCTGCTATTTCCTGTTGATTTAGATTAGAGAATTTATTATTAGTCTCTACATTAAAATTGGGGCTTAGAATCAGGTTCGGCTTTTTAATGGTTTGTCTCCTGGTTGGTGAGACGAAACCGTCATCATTCTCTTTCCTTCTTTTTTGTGAATTAACTTTAGGGAGATCCGGAAATTCCTGCTGAGAGATATTAGGAGTAGGGGGTTCCATGAACAGTGCAGCCTGGAGTAGTACAAGAAAGAGTGCCATACTCACATTCTGTGATGCGGTGCTGCTCCTGGTAGTATTTCAGTCGGGCGAATAAGTCAACCACTTCCGGATCGTCTGCTTTCATGTAGGGCGAGAGGAGTCGGAGCGAGTCTTCAGTGCCCTTTGCAAGCAGAGAGAATTTTCTAATGTTGTTGTGAATTATAACCAGTTGCTCGCAGGGAGTGGAGTGTTCTGGTGTAGAGGGCCTTGAGGTTGGAAGAGAGATGTTTTTGCATTCCATATCTGTGATCAAGTCCGTAGCCATGTCCGAGGTCGTATCCAGAAAATGTCGTTAAAAAGTAGTGGCGAAAGAATCTGATGGATGTCGCCCTATCCTTTTAGCCCTGAAAAGAGCTATAGGGCGACTGGCTCAATTGCCTCCAAAAGATCAAATCGTTGTTCAAAAGGACGGTGAGCGTGGGAAAGCACGGAGCGTGTAGAAGACGCAACCGTACTCAAGCGTATCTCTCAATCGAATCCAATCTTTTGATCAATAACTGATCATCCTCCACGTACAGAGTAAAAAGCAGAGGCGAACTTAAACTTCCTTGCGGAAGGCCGCTTCTGATTGGTCGAGGGGAGGAGAGAATCCTGTCAACTCTCACTCTAAATGATCGATGGGATAGAAAACTGTGAATGGACTTGATCAAGGGAGCCGGAAAATCAAGTCGTATGAGCTTGATTAGTAAGCCATCATGCCAAATTTTATCAAAGTCTTTGGCTATGTCCAGAAAAAGTATACCCGTGGCCTCGTGCTTGGCGAAGCCACTATGAATCAACTCCGTTACTCTGAGCAGTTGATGAACTGTCGAGCACTTGGGTCGAAAACCGCACTGCTGGGGGATAATAAAATTAACAGCAGCGCAGTGTTGATTCAGGCGTTGCATAAGCACAAATTCGTATACTTTGCTCAAACAAGAAAGTAATGAGATTGGACGATAATTTTGCGCTAATTCCGGATTTTTGTCCGGTTTTAGGATGGGGATAACCACGGCAGTTTTCCAGGAATCTGGAAAGTAATTATTTTTAAATAGCTGATTAATCAGTAAGGTAATGAACAAAAGGAATTTAAGGGGAAGATTTTTAATCATACGATTTGTAATTTGATCAAGTCCGGGGGATTTTTTAGGCTTGATTCTCTGTACGTAAGTTAAGACTTCCGTTGGTGTGGTCGGTTCAATTTCTTGAACGTGGAGAGTAGCTAGGAAGTTTGTAACTTCCTCGTGTATGCGCTGATCGAATTCTTCTCGATCAGCGACGTGGTTTGGCTCAAATTGCTCTTGCAAACTGTCGGCGATAACCTCCGCCTTTTCAATAGGGGTTATCGCGGTACTGCCTAAGGCCCCTTTCAAGGGGGGAATGGAGTGAAAAGGCTTACGTAGTAGGGAGGATTTCTTCCAAAGAGTGTTGTCCTCGGGCGATAAAGCCTCAATGTGTTTTCCCACTGTGCTTGGGAATGTGATTTGATATCCTTTGCTATCTCACGACTGAGGGTACGGAATTCAGAATAAATACTAGGGCACCTAGTTCTTTGCCAAAATTTCCGTAACCTGTTGCGTTGATGAATTTTGGATTTAATCTCGGGGGAGATGATTTTTGGAACATTTTTGAATTTTGGTTTTGAAGCCTCAACGAAAGCTTCGGAGAAATTTTGATTGAGTTCGCTAATAGCTAACTCAATATTTTCATTGCTGGTGAGGTCAGTAATGGGGAGGGGTTTTTTATTTAAAGCGAATTTAAAATTGCTCCAATTGGTTGAGAGCTGCTCTGGATTTTTAATTAACGAAGTGTTAAGATTAATTTCCAGAATTACGGGGTGGTGATCAGAGCTGAGATCGCTAAGAACTCTGATACTATGGTTGTAGGGGATGTGTTTGAACACAGTCAAGTCGATAACACTTCCGAACCGCTGGCGCGGTTGGAGGTGTGTGGCAGTCTGCGGCGCGACCAGTTTCGCTCCCCTAAGGTTGCTAACTAGGTCTCGCAGCATGACTCCATATCGGGTGTTCTTGGCGTTGTGCCAATCCACATGAGTGGCATTAAAATCACCAGCAATGATGCAATTACTGCCAGAATTAAAAATTTTTTTAAAATCCTCTGAGGGAAAACGGCTATGTACATTTCGTCTAATGTACGCCGAAACAATATTGAGGGGAGGGGCATTTTTGATTTTAATTTGCACAGCAGTGGCGTTAATTCCTTGCGTTGCAGGAAGAGGAACCCTGTTGTGCACGATCTCGTTTTTACAATAAATGGCCGTGCCGCCTCGCGTTACGGTATGGGGGAATTCAATCTTATCGTCTTTAAATAGACGATTGTTTGCGATCTGGGGGTCGATACCTGGCCCAAGCCAGGTTTCCTGGACCAAAAACAAATCAAAGTTTTGCTCATTTACAAAATCACGGACTTCGTGGATTTTGTTACGCAAAGAATTTGCGTTCCAAAATCCAATCTTAAGCGAATTTTTCACGTGAGCTGGGAAAATTAGGCCTGGGAATGTCGAAGCTTGCAATAAGCTTCGAAGATAATGTATGTTTTATCCACGTCCGCAGATGCCGAGCGGAGCGCGGAAAGGGAGTTTTTAAACGCCCTGCAGAAGACCTGCTTGTCAATGCAAGGAGTATCCTCGATAATTACAAGCAGGTCTTTTAAGAGACCGGCGTTTACACTGGCATCTTTGCTAGGGGCCGGTGTAGGGAGGGCTGTAGAAGTAGAGGGGGCTAACATGCTCCCTGGGAATTAGGTTTTGGACTACTTTAGAGTAGTCCAAATTAGGCGAGACTTTTCTCGCCTTAGAGATATCAGGCCGTGGAACCTAAGGTACTTTTTTCTGGTTGTTTTGATTATTTTTCGGCTTAGGGCCGTTTTTATTATTTTTTTGGTTTGCATTTTTCCTCTTAGCATTTTTAGGATGCTTGGGGCAACGGCTCCAGTTGGCCGCGTGTTCTCCCGAGCAGTTAGCGCACTTCATCGGCTCGTCGAATGTACGTGTGCAGTCTTTGGCTAAATGTGGCCCTGCACACCGAACACAGCGTGGCGGAAGGTGGCACACCTCCGAGGAGTGGAACCAGCCTTGACAGCGCCAGCATTGGTTAATTTTGTTCCCGCGATCGAAGTGTTTAACTTCGATGCGGGTGCCGAATATTTCTGTGAAATTGAAAATTTTAGGTGCATCCGAGCCGTTTTCTATTTGCAGATAGAAGAGCGGCATAGGAGCTTTCGTCCTATAGTTCTTCATCTGCGATATTTTTGCCACTTTGAAGCCCTCTGCTTCAATCTCATTTTTAATGTCTTCGGGCTCCGTATTGGAGGGAAGACCACGAATCACGACCTTTACAGGTCGGTCTTGCTTCAACATGAAGCTTTTGAATTCAACCCCGGATTGCTCGAGCCATCGACTGAGGTTCCTGTATTCGATCTCGTCTCCTACAGTCACCTTCAGAAAACGACCCGACATCTGGGATTGAAAGGATGGGGCTACTAGTTTGGCAAGAGCCACTAATTGTCTCCAGTCTCCCTTGGGGGAGACAAAGAACGGCGGGATGCGGGGCTTTTTAACAACCTCGGGCACCACGACCTGATCTTGCAACTCTGCTGGTTGCAAAGAATCCATTTCCTCCTCCTCGCCTTCCAAACGCGCGTCTTCAACAGAAGCCGCGGAAGGAGGGGTAGGGGAAGGTGGAGGGGACAAACGGGGAGAGCGAAGCCGTCAACAGTCGACGGTTTTCCCGAAAGAGGCGGGGGTTGGGAAGGTCGAGGGGGAACAAACGCCTTTTTCGCCTCTTGGTTCTTCACTGGGGGGGATCGACTTTTATTCTTCAAACGAAGCAGAATTTTATCCAGCTCCTTCTCCGATGCTGGTATTTTGAAGAGATCGAATCGAAAATTAGATGAAGCGGGCGACAGCGAAAAACGTCCCAGAATCCCGTGGAAAAGAACAACCGTTATCAGAGCAAATGCCCCCGGAGGGGTCAAAGTCGAAAGAGGAACGCAACGGAACGAAAAACAAGTGACGTCACGAAGCGAAGACTTTCCCGAGGGCAACGAACTGTACATGTACACTGAAGAACCAAAAGGCGAAAACGACGATTTGTTTACGGCGGTTTTACGGCAAAAGCCACTTTGTCGGTATGCAAAATTGAATTTATTGTGAGTGAAGAGTGTTTGTGCTCTAATAATTGGGTTTTCCGCTGCCTGATTTTATCCTCTATGGTTCTTGTATTACGTCATTCCTAACTGCGGGGGATCGAATGCGTTTATTCTTCTGCCATACGTTAAATTGGGCGCAAAGTTTGCTTGTATAAGATTAATTTATTTTCTAGGGATAGTGGTGAGCCAGAGAGATAGCTCGCAATCCTACTTTATCCGTTTTTGTATGCTGAGTATTTTGAATGTTGTTTTCGAAGGTGTCAAATCAGTTGGGGGTCGACGTTATTTTGAAGAGGGGGACGTCGAGCTGCATAAGAAGTGAATTGACACTCTCACCTGCCTTCGTGACCTCCTGGTGGTATTCATTCTATCATTTATTAATCATGATTATGTCACATATTTGACTTCATTGCGTTATATAAATTCTTATACCGCGTCTAATCCTTTACTCGTTTATTTTTTGGCCCTTCCCCCCCCTTTTTTTATTTTTATGGCAATGTGCAAGATGGTTCATTAAATTTTATTCAAAATTTGTTCTCCCCTTTTTTATTTTGCTATGGGATCTTGGAATTGATTTAATTTCAAGATCTCCTTGTTTCGGGTCGTTTATTTTCGGATCGACCCAATCCTCTTCCACGCCCACTTTCTGCGATGATCGGTCTCGACCAATCATAACGCAGCAAGCAGGGCATTTCTTTCATCAGTGAGCGGACTTCGTCCGCTACTGTTTTTGTCAGCAGGTATGTCCTGCCCATCTAAATTATTTCGTTCTCGTTTAATTCTTATGTCACTCTCATATTTTCGGCTCTAATTTTATTATTTCTGATGAGGAGGTACGTCCCGAGTTTGGGACAGGAACTCCGTAAATTACATGCCACTTGCCACTTGCCTGGTGGTATTCTTGTAGCTTCGGGTCGTTCGGTCGGGCGTTAGTCATTTTACGGGCCCAAGCCACGTAAACGTTCCTAGCCCGGATCGCTTCCCTGAAAAGATCCGATTTTTCAGCGATCAGTTCATCGCCGGTGGTCACTCGAGACGGAGAAGCTCCCAAGCCCGTGGTAGTAGTTGATGGATTGGTAGTAGAATCTGTCCTTTCGGACCAGTTCGCAATAGACGTCATGTCTCCACAACGTCCGAATCGAGAAAATCTATCTGGGACTCTGATTTTCTTGGTTTTGGAAACTTGGGCTTGAAGAGAGGGGCGTGACTTCAGAAGAGGAGGTCCAATGGTAGTGCAGGAGGCGTTGGCTATGGAACGATCGTTGATTGGAGGATGGCAGTGAGCTTTTAAGAGTGAAATCATGTACTATGTCATAGAAAGTGACTTTAAAATTTGAAAAAGAGAAATTCGAATAATTTTGAGAGAATTTAAAAATATTAAGGGGAGAAAATTAAGAATAACAATTAAGAATAATAGGGAAATTTAAATTTTGTTCATTAAAGCTTCTGCCAGAAGGCAGGTTTTTTCTTCATCGGAATTTGCTGTTTTAAATTTAGAGAGAAGGTCGAGAATTTTGGGGTTTTTCTTTACGAGGTTTGAGATTGTATTAAAAATTCCAAAACTTGGGAAAAATCTGAACTGTTATTATCTTGGGTAAGGAATCCACTGGAAGAGTCTTCCTTTTTATTTGCAGTTAAATTTTCGGTTTCGGAAGGGGTCTGACTGGGGATTTCTCCACTAACAACGTTAGCGAAGGAAATTCCCTCTTTTGTCCATTTGCTTGAAAATTTTTTTCTTTTTATCGGGTCGGAAAAGGCAGTACCTTTTTTAGGTTGGGGGAATTTGGGACATTTTGTATAGCATGCCGAGTGACCGAAGTCCTGGCAGTTGATACAAAATGGGTTTTCTTGTCGCTCTTTGATGTGACAATTTCTAGTGGCGTGATCTTTACCGCATTTAAGGCATCTTGGTCTCATAAAACAATTCGCGGCAGTGTGGTAGAAGTTATTGCAGTTGAAGCATTGGGTTATTCCTCTAACGAGGTAACCTTCTACTTTCACCTGCAAATAACCCAACTTTTTAATGTCAAAAATCTTACTATTGAAATCGTTTCTTGGTAGAGTAATTAGAAAATATGGGAGGGATTTTTTAGTTCGTTAGGAAATTAGTTGCGTGCAGCTATCAATATTGAATCCGATTACTTTTAAGTCGTTTGTGATATCATTAATTTTAGAAGAATTAGGGAGGCCTTTAATAATGGCTTTAATAGGTTTGTCTTTTTTGGCGTTTAAGAATGTAAAATTCGAAATCCTTATCCGACTCTAAGAAGTGTTTAAGGTTTCTGTATTCCTCGTAGTCGGTGAACATTTTTACGACGTCATTAACTATTCTGCTACGTAGGTTAGGGAATTTTTCAGAGATGCATTTAATTTGCTCTCTTAAATTGTCTTTAATTTTAAGCATTATAGGGTGGGGGAGAAATTTTAGGTGTAACCACCTCGGTAGTTACTTTTGCAATCGGGGGGGATGCTCAACATCCTGTTCTAAATCAGAGAAACTATTGTTAGTTTCTATGGGGTCCTGGGTCAAGGTCGGGGAAATTGGTCTGGCGGTCTTTTTTGGGAAGATAAACTCTTCCGTAGATTCCTTACTTTTCTGTTTTCGTTTTTTGCATAGTTTTTTCTTGTTAGGCTTGCTAACAGTTTTAATCTTATCATTTTCAGTAGGGTAGGGTTCAAAAAATTAATTTCCTCTTCTACCGAGGTAGAGGGAATCTTATGATCCTGGCAGTCTCAGATAGTACATGGTGGGAGGGTTTTAAGCTCACTTGCCATTTCCTCCTTTCTCCTGATCATGGCCTGTGTGCTCGATATGTACAAGTCTGTGAAGGAATTCCTGGGGCTGGGTGAACGTCCGTCCATCCCGTAAATCGACTTGTGAAGGGTTGAGATACCTGTAACGGTATCTCTGAGTTTCTCGCAGGCGGAAACTTTTTTGAACGAACTGTGTGTTATATCTTGGATTAGAAACTGATCAAAATTTTATCGGAGCATAAGGCGTTAGCAGGCGGAAACTGAACTGAACTTTTTTTGAATTTTGTCGGCGAAAATTCCATATGATCGCTAGAATCGCTCATGATAATTCGAGAGGTCGTGAAGCTCGCAGGTGCGTGGTCTCCGTGTTCCGTCCATTCAACTCAGTTTACTTTATTTATAGTACACCTTGTAAACTTTTTTGATTCATTTAGAGCAAGGTTGACACAATTGCTTGCTTATCGCTGTTTTTGGCCACTAATAGAATGTTTAAAATGAGAACATCTATTATCATAACTGTATTGGATCCTTTGATTTCTTTTGTTTATTTATTGTTTATCAAATGAAAAGTAATGACAAGTATTTTGGAAATTTTTCAATAATTGTTTGTTAAATTTTATATTATTTAGAATATAATTAGATACACTGCATGTACTTATTTTTGCATATAAAACTTCATTATTACATTTTTCCCCTATTTAACTAAAGAAAAATAGTTATAACTATGTGAAAAGTACTTATTTTCATTTTGTTAATTTTTGGCTGGTTTAAGATTAATCAGTGTATTTAATTTCTGAATTGCATGCACATATTTCACATTAATAACTTTTTTATAGTTAAAAATATTGATAAATACATAGAAAATGCATTTAAGTATCTTCTTTATTCTTACTTTACTGTTGAATTAGTTAGTGTATTTAATTGCCTGAATTGTCTCATCCACATCAAAACCAAATTCTTTCTTGTACTTAAAAAACTAATGTTTGAAAAATTTTCATTTCAATTTTGTTTAATTTTATGCAAATAAAGATTAAGTATGCTAATTAAGATTAGCAATAATTTTTAATAGTTACTTAATCAGTATTCTAAATCTATAATATGTATTGTATTTTATAAATTATATGTTTAGAAAAATAACAATATATGCATATTAATATCTTAATTATATGATTTGTAGATAATGTCAAGTGATTATAAGGAATTGGAAACAATATCAAAGGCTAGATATGATGAAAAATCAACATGCAATGGGAACAAACTTTCCGATCCATTTGTTCAGAGAGACAACAAAACATGTATATAATAAATTGCTATTGTTTCCAATCACTTTTGGAGACTTTTATATACACTTTGTGGAAAAAGAATGTACTTATACTACGGGGGGGAAATAGACTAAAAAAGTTAAATTCATTCCTGTATATTGTAATTTAAATATGTATATAATTTTGTTCAGTCAAAATTCCCTCACAAGGGGCTGCTAAGAGAGGAAATGACTGCAAAGTAGCAAGTTTAGATAGTGATTATGAGAAGAAGCACATACTTGATAGTATCAATGAACCTGCTCTCTTGTACTTTTAAAGAATATTAGTTGCATGTCATTAAATTCATTAGCTTTGTAATGCTGGCCTTAGTCATTGAATTCTGTCAATGACAGATTTTCTTATAAAAGATTGAGATTGAATTTTACAAACTGCTTAATAAAAGTTTATATGTACATATAAATAGATTTCTAGACACAAAATGAAATAAAAACATTTTTAAATTTTATTTGGTCATCTTCATAAATAAGACAAAGATAAATACACTGTTAATTACAATAAATTAAGGTTATATAATATTAAATTACGACCATTTTAAACAATACAATGACATTATTTGCATATATTGGAATAATATATTTTTTATTTGTAAGTATTTGAAGTATAAAGTGATTATTTGTCAAGTTTGAATATCCACTTAACAGTGGACCTCCCATTATTGTGGTGTGAGTAGTCTTCTGCAATCTTGACCATTGGAAATTTAAAAAATTGCTTACTTGCAATTATTTTGAACTAATCAGTGTTTATTTACTATTTAAACTACATATTTTTCTATTTGTAATTGTTTGAATTACATACTGTTTACTTGTAATTATTTGAATTATACACTGCTTATTTTCAGTGGTAGGATTACACAAAGGTAGGATTTAGAAGCTCAAGTGTCTCCCATAGAACCAAAAAGTTTTTAATTTTTAGCACAAATATCACACCTAGATGCTTTCCTCAACATTTTATAGAAATATAACCTCTCCCATGAAAGTAGTGTGTATACGCCACTGTTTATTTTCATTTATTTGAATTCCACAATTCTTTGAATTGCACAGAGTTAATATGTAGTTACTTTTACCAAGCAGTGCTTATTGTAACAATTTAAATTGCATAGTGTTGATCTGCATAAAGTTTTTATTTGCAATTGTTTGAATAGCATATTAATTCTTTCTTTGTAGCTAAGATGTAGTTTGCATTATGATATCACATTTCTATGTTGACGTTCCTTTGTTTTGAAATATTCTAATTATATCAACACTAATTATGTCAATCCATTGATATGTTTTTGGTAAAATTAAGGATTGGTATGTCTACATACATGCACACAATAGATTACTAGAAGTTTTATTTGAACTTTTCATCGCAACAGTATTCCTAATTTTTAATTTGGTTTCAATAGTTTTTCATGAAAAATTTAAATTATTAGAAACTTTTCCTTACAAAGAAAACTGTTTGTTCTGGAAACAATGCCAAAACTTTAGTTATAGAGTGATCACACACACATTGACTGTACAGAATTTCCAATTAAAAAACCCAACCATCCTTTACAGCAACAAAGGACATTTAGTCATTACAAAAACTGTAATACTTTAAATGGTATAATAGGTATTATGTCTTCAGGGGCTATCTGCTTTGTATCACATTTACATTGTGGCAGAGAGAAGTTCAGACAAGGAACTTTTTCCTTGAAGTAAACCAATGGATCTTCTTGAACTAAATGACGTTTTTATGGCTGATAAAGGGTTCTTAATTGAAGAAGCATTAGACAAAATTGGTTGTAAATTAAAAAGCCCTCTTTTTTTTCAAAGATAAAATTCAATTTTATGATTCTGAAACTGTTAGTAACTGCAAATTGTCTGACAAGGGAGTTACTGTGGAAAGAGCTGTTTCAAGAATCAAACAATATAAATATTTTGATGGTGCTCTTCTATATGAAAGTTTACACAATGTTGACAGTTTATTTATTATAACATGTTTGTTGTGTTATTTTTATGACACTTTAACAAATGTAACACAAGAAAGCTCTTAATATAATGTTTTACTTTAACTATATACTTATTCTATGTATATATACAAACATTGTAACTAATTAATCGATAATTGAATTCCAAATATGGTAATAAATTCAGGCATTAAAATTTTCAGATTAAAATGTGTGTATAGTAAAATATAAATTTGTGTCCATATATAAAATATAAAAGTCCTGTTCACACACACACACATCCTTACATGATCAAAATAAAAAAAGCCATTTTTCGAATCTATAATTATCTTTCAAAAAAAATAAAAATTGCAACATATTTGTGTGGTATTTATGAACACAACATTTGTGTTTTTCAGAGTTTGAATGTGGTATAAACCTATCATACAAATGTAAAAATTTTTTACTATATATAACAAATATGCATTTATTGGTTTTTGCACAATTTGAAAATTTATCACTATAGATTAGATTTATTTTTGCATAAATATAAAAGTCTGAAAAAAGACTCATGTATATTGATATTATCCTGCTTATAAGTCCCGAATTAATTTGTTGCATTGAGTTAGTTACAAGTATTGACTCAAGAGAACTTGGAGCAATTGTATATTTATCGAGAATTAGGATCATGAAACACAGTAATAATATAATTTTTTTTAAGTTTACTTTTTAACTTTAAAGTTCTAAAATATAGTATCATGTAGTTTGGTACATCATGAAAATATTCAGTTTTATCAGCAATACTAGAATTCAAAAGTCTAATTGCATTATCAGCTGAGGGTGAATTTTAGATGCATCATTTTCAATGGTGTTCTATCTCTTCGAAATATTGTTTCTAAACAAGAAAAAATTAATGATAAAGCTTATAAGTTATATAAACAATTTTTTAAAACAGAAATTGGCATTGAAATCAATCTTAATTAAATAAGTATGAGAATTTAAAACATAATCAAGCAGAAATGCTTTTAGTAATGTTAACTCAAATAATTAATCATTTCATACTGCAAGAGTCAATTGTGCTGAAAAATATTTTTCATTCAATTTAAGAGTGGAAAATTGATTTAAAATGAGACTGAAACCAAAACCTAAGCTGTGGCATTAAAATAGTATGATTTGTACCAATACATTGTGAAGCCTTTAAATATATCTGTTATAAAATACTAACATTTGGCACTTTGATAGTCTTAGTAATTATCACCTATAAATGTTTGAAATATATTTTTTATAAATCATTGTTTTCTTTTTTTTTTTAGTATGAAAAAAGAAATTAATCATTCTAAGATATGGGATTATTTTTAGGAATTGTTTGAAACAAACTATTACACTATAGGGGAACATCTTAAGTTATTTTCGAGAAAATTTTTCCATACAGGAGCATACAAAATTTTTGTTAGATAGCTAGTTTAAATTAGTAATTAAAATTTATTTAATATGCATTATTTATCAATATTTAATTTTAATATTACATGATTATAATACAAGTGAAGCATATGAAAATTTTATGTTTAACTAAGAAATTCATTGTAGTAATTTATAAAATGCTTTTATCATATTCTGTTGAAAGACTATCAGTGACATTGCTTCATTATGTACTCATGAAAAGTATTTTTCTAAGATGTATGCCAAAAGAGGTTTTTTTTGCCAGTTTCAATCCTTATTTGCATTAATATGGATATATAAAGTTTAAACACTGTTATTGTATACTAATTTTTGAAACACAACTGTTCTATAAAAATTCCCAAGACATAGTAAGATTTTTTGAAATATATGATGACTCTGTAATGAAATAACATTTGCCAGCTTTGATTGTCTCATTTTACTTAATAATTATCATTTATGAAGGTTTGAAATTTCTTTTAGAAATGACTGTCTTTAAAGTTCAAAAAAGAAAATACTCTTAGTTCAAGAAAGGAATCATGTTAATACATAATTTTTAGAAATAATGACTTAATTTTATTGGATTATTCTTTATTACAAATTATTTCTTATGAGTTATTGAATTACATATAAATTGTGTAATAGATGTAAGCCACACAAATATTTCCATACAATTTTAAAAATAAATCAATGAATAATATTAAAAGTTTTGATATCCTAACAATAACCCAGAAATGGATTTTCAAGAACAGCAAAAAGGAAACTTTATATGAATATTAAAAAAATAACTATTAAATCAGGCTATTTTTTTCATAGATTTACAAGAAATTTCTATGAAAAAATATAATAAAATTTGTTAAGGAATAGCTTTGCTTACAAAGAATTAATGTAATTCAACCGATCTGCTCTGAAACAAGACACATTTTAGAATGTAAAAACAATATTGTTACATAATTCGGGGTTCCAGGATTTAATGCTATCAGTCCAAAACGGCAAGACAGTCTTCAGGAGCAATGGAAATTTATTGTTTAAAATCCTTAGAAGTGCCTTTACAACTCTAAAAATACAAATAACTAATGTATTCCATAATGCTAATTGAATAGTGAATCGCAAGAATTATCAACACTTTATTATCTATTTTTGCTGAGAAATCAAAGTTAATATTTGAAATTTCCCTGCGTATTCTACTGAAAATATCTTCAGCCTCATACACATGTATGGTTTATATTTCTGCCCTAACTTTGTTAGAGATGAAGGAAAGCAGGCACATTCAATATATGATTGCAAACAATGCACAAATTTTATTTTGTTGTCACATGTTGCTCATGTCATTGATGATACTTCCCAGTGTTAATGACATTTTTAACATAGGCAGTTACCTTAATTATTTTTTTTCTACATTGCATTGGTATTAAGCTGTCTTTTACTATAGAGTTGATTTTATATGAGAATAGTTAATTTTTTTCCCCTTGTTTTTCATTTATTTTTTCCTCTTCATTTCAAAGAGCCGTTGGCAGAAATTGAGCTCTGCCTATTAATTTTCATTTGAATTCAAATTATATAGTAAAATTGACCTCTTCAGAGTGATTTGTTGGAGTGGAATGAAATATTCTGTTTCTCACATTGTGTTAAAATTGAGCTGTGTTGATTGATGTACATTTGAAGTTAAATATTTCATTAGAAAATATTTTTAATTTGTTCTTTCTTTTTTTGTTCCTGATTTCTTTTTCAATATTTTGAAATTTTATGTTTTTGTTTTAACTTTTATTTTTATTTTAAGTGCAGTCAATTGGCTTCAGTGCATAAAAATAATGCTTTGTAGGAAATCAAATATAGGTTGTATTCGCTAGGCAAAAGTAGTGCAACGAGTAATTGCATAGCATGTGAGAAAGACACGTGCTGAGGACGCAGCAGAGCAATATGCAACCAGACTTAAAGATGCATGTTTTCGAGCAAAGCATTTGCTTTTTACAGCATCAGGTCTGCTCTGTTTTTGACAAAAGGTATACAATAGGTTACAAATGGCTGAAAGATATCAATGAGAAACAGCATTTCATGGTCAAATATGACTTGGTGGCGAGTAATCACAAGATAACAGTCACATTGCATTCCAGTGCAACCCAGCAGAAGAATATTGGTTAAGCCAGCATGTTCTCATCAGTGCAATTACTGAAATGTGTCATTATTGCAAGACTCTGAAATTTAAGGGAGAAACAAAAGGAATGTTTTGCACCACTTAACAGTTCATGTTTCTAAACTAACCCTTTGCCCTTGAGGAATCTAGAGCATAGCCATTTAAAAATTATCCTCGAGCTTGAGGTCTCCACTATGAAGACAATGTAAATAATTTTAGGCTCATAACATAAGGATAAAAATAAGCCATAAAAACTTCAAGTATTTGGTTAACAAGATACAAAGGAAATCAGTTAAGGTAAGTCTTATGTACACATATTTTGCTGCCCATCTGATATAGTAGTTAGTGGCGCTGACTGTTGTGTTGTAGGGCCTGGGTTCAAATCCTGGAGAAAGCATGGATGTTTGTAAATGTAAAGTGCCTTTGTGGCATGGGGGAACTCTGAATAGCCATCGAGCTGCAAGTTCTCTTGTGAGGTTGGTGGAAGGGGAAGAGAATTGGAAGGCCTCTGACCACCTCTGGATGTTCACCCTCAAAATAGGGGTGGAACCAAGCCAAATTGTATTGTCACCTGCATGATGCTCAAAGCTACAGCTAACAACAGGCATATATCTTAGCCCTATGCCATGATGAATTTCGTGGGCCTCGATCTGACACTGTCAGGCAAGTGGCATTAGAAACAACAAGAACATTTAAAATTTTTTCTTATAAAAATCATACCTCAAATGCAAATGTTTAAACATACTAAAAATATGTGCTTTCTCTTTTCTTTCTTTTTAACCCCAATGAGCCACAGCAACACGTGGCAGGGTGCAGCTAGTAACAAATAAAAATTGATTAATATTAATTATTTAAAGAATTACAAATACAGCCATATTGGCATCATTTTTGGCGACTTGTGTCAAAACTTGAAAAGGTTTTTTTTTTCACATTTTAAAGCGCTCATTTGAGCTGAAATTTTCTATACACTATTGTTTTGGGGAAAATACGATATATTAATTATAATTAATTAAAATTAATTGACTGAAACTAATTACTTAAAGAATTATAGATACAGCTACATTGGTTTCATTTTTAGGGACTTGTGTCAGAACTTTAAAAGATTTTTTCTCACGTTTTAAAGCATTCAGTTGAGCTAAAATTTTATATACATGATTGTTTTGGATGACAATATGATACTTTAATGATAATTAATAAAAATTAATTACCACTTAAGGTTGTGATTCTATCATATGTATATACATATTTATATTAATTGTAACTATTTTATAAAAAGTAGTTAAAATAAAAAATTTTTTTGTTGGTTTAAGTAGGAATTGACTTAAAAACTTTTTTTTTTTTTATTACTTGTTTTTTAAGTTAAATAGGGAAAAAATGTAGTACACAACAACTATAATGAAGTTTTATATGTAGAAATAAGTGCACACATGCAGTGTACCTAATTATATTCTTAATAATATAAGATTTACCAACAAAAATATTTAAAAAAAAATCCAAAATATTTGTCATAACTTTTCATGTGATAAACAATAAAGAAACCTATACAATTATGATAATACATGTTCTGATATTAAATATTCCATTAATCGCGAAAAGCAAGTAGTTGTGTCAACCTTGCTCTCTAAATGAGCCAAAAAAGTTTAGAAGATAATTAAGCAAAGGTACTGAAATAAATAATATAAAATTCTGAAATCTACAGATCACACACACACACATCTTCTATCCATATAGTTAAAAAAAAGCTTCAAAAACTTGCATTAGAAGTTTGAAAAACACAGTTGAATTTCAATGTTTTCGAACAGATTAACATTACATTTGAAGTAAATCTGGGTTCGGCACAATGTTGTTTACAAAGTAGAACTTGTCCATAGTAATGGATTAATACAAAATAAGAAATTATAACTAACGTACAAGACAAACAATAATCCAAAACATTGCATGGAAATACTTTAAAGACAAATAAAAGTCTACTTCTGAAAATGATTGAATTAATAATTTTGTTTAATTGCAGAATTTTTAAATGCATGGAAATCTAATTAAAAAACACACTGGAATACATAATACCAAAGTTGCCAAATCATCACTAATACTTTACTACAAATAATAAATAAATAATTTTAAGCGATGGCTGAAGCATCCAATAAAAATGTGAATAAGAGTATCATTACTTACCCTACAATTATAACAGATGGGTTTTACTTTTTTTCCCTTCCTTCTTCATGAGCTTGAGCCAAAATAACGAATGCCCTTCTATTCAAAAATGAATTTGCATCAACGGATGTTTTGTAACTAACAAATTTGCCTTGTGTGAAATAACAGTGAACTTTTCTTCATTTGAAAAATGTCAGATTTTTTTTACTCTTCTCTATAACTTAAATTATTTGCTGAGCTAATTATATTTTTGTCATATGGACTTGTGTAAAACTGAGTATAACATTATTATTTACAGTACAATGTGGCAAGAGTACTGATAAAAAAAACCCACTAAAAATAAAACCATAAGGTAAACAATAGAAACCATGCCTAAGACCAGCAATATAAACTAAGCTTAAGAATACTGCTTTAAACTATAGTTAGACCAAAACTACAACAAAATACAAAAATAAACTTTTAAAAAATATATCAAAATTATTTCTTGTACTTTAAAAAGTTAAATTACTAAGAACACAGTTCCAATGGTAACACAAACCTAAAGTTGACACAAATGTAATGTTACACATTAAAAAATGCAGTAGCATCATTTGGCGATGAATTATCCACATTATTTTGGTTGAAAGTTCTGAAATATTTTAATTTATTTTAACTCTTAAAGTAGTGAATATTAAAAAACTGTAACTAAATTCTCCAAGGGTTAATTGAAAAATTACACATAAAATAATTTATCTTGATATGGTTAAGCGGTTAATTAAAATCATTAGAAATAGAAAATCTACATAAATACTCAAAAAAAAATTTAACATATTTAAACTATATTTGAAATATGAAATGGGGAGTAGGTGACAAGTCAGGTGATATTCTCGTCATTTTACTATGGTTCATAATAAAAAGTGGTCTGTTGCTCTTTGCAGCCCTTACATACAAAGTTCTTAACCCTTATGCAGTTTTAAAATTTGATAATTAAACAATCAGTCCTTAGAAATTAAGTAAAAAATAATGCAATGTTGCAGAGAAGATAAAATGTATAAGCAAATTCAATAAGTATCAAGAGGTGTATAACCCGTACTTACTAAATACAGGAAACTTTGTGCCAGCAGATAAGTTGGTCATTGCAACATGTTTAATGTTATTAATTTCGAGCATTAAAAAAAAAAAAATCACGAGCACATACACTTAACAAATTTCTGAAAAAATCATGCTTAAAATTTTTAAAGACAGTTTTCTTAATTTTTCAAATATTTTTGAAACATAATTTCTGAAAGATATAGAATGCACTTTTTATAACAAAAATATTTCTCATGAAGAGTGAATACAAATTATTAATTTTCATTTTGTATAGCTTACAAAACTTTGACTCAATACACATAAAATATCAAGTGCTACAAGTATAGAAAGTTAACTGAAAATTGGTCAATGTTTGTCAAAAAGTTTTTTACCTAGCCTATTTTAAATTTAAAATATGTATATTTGGTGCATATATATATATATAATTTAACATAAATGTATTAAAATTTATTTCACAAGACTTTTATGTTCAAAATTTAAAACATTTTTCATTAATATTTCCACTTTATGCATCTACTGAATACTAAATAGTTTATACACAACTGTAGAAGTTTCTCTCTCTCTCTCTCTGGACATCACAACTCAACAAAAACAATTAAACTTCTAGAATAAATAGCTAATCGTGGTATTACTAAAAAAAAATCCTGATAGTATTACTTTTTCACTGATGAGTCTTTTGTGTATATACTATGCAAGAAAAATCATATAAAAATTAAATAAAGTGAGAATCATATAAATTTCTTAACACATATATAAATTAATTAGGTTAATTATAATTCCTACAGCTTCTACAAAAGCAAATATATATATGTATATATACATATATATGTTGCTTCCCTTACATGATTTTGAACTAAAAACTGATAAATTTTTTCTTGATTATTTAAATTAGATATTATTATCTTACAATATGTTAACATCATTATTCAAAAGATAAAAAAAATATATATCAGCTCATAGTAAATGTAGAATTAATGGGAGTAGAAACATACTGTAAGATTAACAAACAGAATTAAACTATATTAATTACATTTTTTTTATTTTAAAATATATATCATTCTTAATAAATGTTAAGTTTCCATAGCCGAAAAAGAAACACTTTTACAGTTAAAACAGCCTTCATAATTAAATAAAATAGCATAAGTAACAAATTTTAGTTCTTTTTCATGAAATTTTTTAAAAAAAGCCTTTTTAGCTCAATCTCTACAGACAAATCTTATAATAGAAACTTAAAAATTCTAAAGCAAATTAAATAGAAATTTTAGTTTTTTAATTCATGTTTGTTCCATATGTGATAAAGAAAAAAAAAGATCTAGGCAAAAATTACACAAAAATATGTTTATTTATCATAAAATCTAGTTTTAAAATACATTTAAAAGTTTTTAAAAATTATTTTTATATAAAAGTGGAAAAAATATGGATTATAAAATTCATACTAATATACAGCAGAGAAAAATCACTGAAAAAAGTTATAATGATTTGTGTTTGTTTTATATACTCTTAAAACATAAATATACATGCAGAGACCTATTTTCCCTATTTGAAGTTTAAAATTTTAATTGCATGCAAAGTATTTTTTAAAAGCATTTGAATGCTTCACATTAAACATTATTTCTAAATATGCACTATATGACTTGAAATGTCAAACACAAAATTTTTCTCTTGGTATGAATACATTAAATGTTTTTCTGTAAGTATTATATTATAAAATGCTTTCTGGCAAATTTCACAAGCACAAGGATCTTCCTTGCTATGAATGCACAACCGCATTTTTAAAATAGTTTTAGTGGAGAAAGGCTTTTTGTACCACAGCCTTTAATTGGAATGTATATGAAAATGGCATTGTAAATGATTCTAAAGAAAAAGCTGTCTTATATATTTTTACAAACTCCTTTTTCCTTTTGTATGAATATGCAAATGAGTCTCTAAATATCTATTCTAGGAAAAGTCTTTCAACTAAATTTAACAAACATTGTAATTGTCTCTAAAATGAAATGTGCTCGTAAAAGTGTTGTCTAAGACACCTTGCATATTTCACAGACATATAACTTTCCATTGTATGAATATGCAGATGAATCTGTAAATTAGAACTCTGGGAGACCTTTTAACGTATTTCACAGACATAAGGTTTTTCTTTTGCATGAGCACGCAAATGAATCTTCAATCTATTCAAATGAGCAAATGCCCTCTTACATATTTCACAAACATGTGGTTTTTCCTTTGTATGAATACGCAAATGAATTTTTAAATTAGTAATCTGTGAGAATGCCTTCTTACATAGTTTACAAACATGAGGTTTTTCCTTTGTATGAGTATGCAAATGAGTCTTTAAGTTATAAAACTGGGCAAAAGCCTTTTTACATATTTCACAAACATATGGTTTTTCCTTTGTATGAGCACGCAAATGAATTTTTAAACTATTGTTTTGTGAGAATGCCTTCATACATATTTCACAAACATATGGTTTTTCCTTTGTATGAGTACGCAAATGATTCATTAAATTAGTAACCACTGAGAATGCCTTCTTACATATTTCACAAACATATGGTTTTTCATTTGTATGAGTACGCAAATGAATTTTCAAATTTTCAGCCCGTGAGAATGCCTTTTTACATATTTCACAAACATATGGTTTTTCATTTGTATGAGTACGCAAATGAATTTTTAAATTATTTCTCTGTGAGAATGCCTTCTTACATATTTCACAAACATATGGTTTATCCTTTGTATGAGTACGCAAATGAATCTTTAAACTAGTTTCCAGTGAGAATGTCTTCTCACATATTTTGCAAACATATGGTTTTTCATTTGTATGAGTATGCAAATGAATTTTTAAATTATTTCTGTGTGAGTATGCCTTCATACATATTTCACAAACATATGGTTTTTCCTTTGTATGAGTACGCATATGATTCATTAAACTAGTAAGTTGTGAGAATGCCTTCTTACATATTTCACAAACATATGGTTTTTCATTTGTATGAGTACGCAAATGAATTTTTAAATATTTTCTCTGTGAGAATGCCTTCTTACATATTTCACAAACATATGGTTTTTCCTTTGTATGAGTACGCAAATGATTCATTAAATTAGTACTCACTGAGAATGCCTTGTTACATATTTCACAAACATATGGTTTTTCCTTTGTATGAGTACGCAAATGAATTTTCAAAGAATCATCCTGTGAGAATGCCTTCTTACATATTTCACAAACATATGGTTTTTCATTTGTATGAGTACGCAAATGAATTTTTAAATATTTCTCTGTGAGAATGCCTTCTTACATATTTCACAAACATATGGTTTTTCCTTTGTATGAGTACGCAAATGATTCATTAAATTAGTACTCACTGAGAATGCCTTGTTACATATTTCACAAACATATGGTTTTTCCTTTGTATGAGTACGCAAATGAATTTTCAAATAATCATCCCGTGAGAATGCCTTCTTACATAATTCACAAACATGTGGTTTTTCCATTGTATGAGTATGCAAATGAATTTTTAATCTATTACCCTTTGAGAATGCTTTCTCACATATTTCACAAACGTATGGTTTTTGGCTTGCTATGAATACTCATATGAATTTTGAAATTTCTGTTATCTGCAAGAGATTTTTACTTATATCATTAGCGTATTGCTTGTTTTTTTGAAAAATACGCCAATGAATTTTTATTTTTTCAGATCATGTGAAATCCTTGTCGCAATTTTTTTTAAAAAAATTAGGTTTTTTTATTTGTATATGAGCATGAAATTCAAAATACACAACGCAGTTACAGTTACAGTTAATATTTTTGTGTGGGATATGGAGCGACAAAGTCTATGGACTCGATTCACCTGATGTCACAGTCACATGTCATAGGATATAAACAAATAGCCATGTGCTTCATTCGACTGAGTATTTAGCCGCTATTTTCGGATTTGCACATCTTCTATCGAGCAGCAAAATGAGATACTGCAGCGCATTAAATTGTCGTAATGCAAAAGGAAAGTCTGACTGTAGGTCAAAAACGTTTTTTTTGTTTCCGCTAAAGGATCCATGTTTATTAAAAAAGTGGTTGCAAAACTTGGGCAGAAAAAATTTCAAACCGACTAAGTATTCCTCAGTATGTTCCGAACATTTTGAAGAAGCATGCTTTTTGTACCAGACTTTCACTAACAGAAGGCAATTGAAACCGAATTCAGTGCCCACAAAATTCTGTTTTTTCGAGCCACCATCTAATCAAATTTTCCAGAGAAGGAATAAATCTTCAATGTCACAGAAATCAAAAGATGTTCCAAAAGACATTTCGACTGAAATGTGTGATTACTTTTTAATTATTTCATTTTCAATATTTTTTGTTTTTATCAAATACGCCGACGATATTTCAAGTTTTAAAAAAGTGATATATTTTCTGAACATTTCGAATTCAAAGAATTTTAATTTTGCAAACGTAAAGAAACACTCAGATTAGGGTACCACTTATTTGATCTATTCTAGATGCTCTGTAACTAGTGAGTAAGTATGCAGTTGATCACCATTGTTTTTTTTTGTTGTCATTTTAAAGATTATTTTCAATAATAACTATGGAAAAGTTCTATTTTGTAAACGACAACATTGACCTGGAGCCCAACAATACTTTCAGTGTAATGTTCAGTATCTTTGCAAAAATACCTTGTAAACTTTTTTGTTTCATTTAGAGCAAGGTTGACACAATTGCTTGCTTATCGCTGTTTTTGGCCACTAATAGAATGTTTAAAATGAAAACATCTATTACCATAACTGTATTGCTTTCTTTGATTTTTTTTGTTTATCAAATGAAAAGTAATGACAAATATTTTGGAATTTTTTTTTTAAATAATTGTGTTTGTTAAATTTTATATTATTTAGAATATAATTAGATGCACTGCATGTACTTATTTTTACATATAAAACTTCATTATAGATATAGTATTACATTTTTTTCCCTATTTAACTAAAGAAAAATAGCTATAAATATGTGAAAAGTACTTATTTTCATTTTGTTAATTTTTGGCTGATTTAAGATTAATCAGTGTGTTTAATTTCTGAATTGCATGCACATATTTCACCTTAATAACTTTTTTATAGTGAAAAACATTGATAAATACACTCGCCCCCTGTACAACAATAATGAATGCAATAATTGCACTTTACGCAATAAAAAAACCTGCGTACTTTGAAAAAATTTTAAAAAAGAAGTAATAGGATAATTACTAAGTTATTTTTCCTTTCTCTGATTTTTAAATTGGAACATAAAAAATGTTACAAAATACGATCTCAGAGGGTAATTATCTTAAAACTCGCTATAAGACAAGACCATTAGCTAATAATTATTAAACTTGTTCTTAATATTTAGTATTAATTAATTATCATTACTCTGTGCACCACTCATATGTAAAAGCAGTGTTTAAAACTTTCAATACTGTTTTCAATCATAATTTTTGTCTCGCCCCCTGTATAATGTATTTACTGCAATAAAAAAATGCACTTTGAAATTACTTAATTATAAACCGTATTATATTATATGTAACTTTTAAGTAATATATTTATTTAAATATATTAGAATTGTGTTATTTTTCTTTCTCTAATTTTTAAATTGGAACAGATCGCAAAATGATATATTTAATTAAAGATTTATTTCCTTCAGCATTAATTTCTTAAAGTACAAATGTCATTAGAAAAATAGTCTAGTCAATGTCGCTCTCTATCATATCCATCACATCTGGCATTATAGGGTACGTTTGCGTGAGTCTGGGCAACCTATCGGACGTCTGCGCAAAACATGTAAAAATGCTTTTCCTCGTACAATTCCAGTCAGTTTTGGTCGACTCGATACTCCTATAGCTACCGAATCTAGCTCTTGAATGTACATTTTTTTAATTTCCACGTTAATTGTAATTCACGGTAATTAAGTATTTACGGCAGTAGATTAAAACAATATCATACATACATTTTTAAGTCGTAAGCAAACATTCGACCATAATAAAGAATCAACAAGTACACAGACGAACGAGCATGGTTCCGAAAATTAAATCAAGGCGATCTTCTCAAAAATACTTAAATTTTGGATTTACCACTACTGAAGTAAATGATGAAAAAAAAGCCCTAGCTCGATATGCGTTAAAACTTACAAATCTGTAGAACAACATGTGAAAGTTGTTTTTAAAACATGTAAAATCATTTAGCTATGTTGGCAAAGAATTTTAAAAAGTATTTTCTGGATGAGGCGGCTTGGTAGCAAGTTAGGATTAGGGATCTATTTCAAGATACTCCAGAAGGGCTCTCAACTTCCGAAGAAGAAATCTTCATAGATTTCACATCCAGTGAAATATTAAAAGGCAATTTTGTAATAAATCGCTCTTTGAATTTGGGGTAGAGGTGGATGAGGAATTATCTGTACTGAAAACAAAAGCACTTCGTATATTACCATTTTCAACATCCTACCTTTTTCAAACCGGATTTTCTGCAGTGGATGCCTTGAAGACAAAATATAGATCTCAGCTAAATATAGAAAAATAACTCTTTAACTGTCAATTTCTGATATTAAACCTTTCTTTGAAAAACTTTCCTCTACAAGACAAGCCCGTGGAAGTCCCTAATAATTATTAAATTTGTTCTTAATTTAGTAATAAGATTGATTGATTGAATATTAACGTCGCACTGTTCAGCTGCACGAGGGCTTTAGACGACGGACCACGTAATTTTGAACCATGGTCAAGTGACGTGGATGACACCTGAGCTGGCACCCCTCTCTCCTAACTACCACACCAACGGGAAAACGTTTCAACTCTCAACAGATTTAACGTGCGTCGCTGCCCTACACGGCGGGTCTTTAGTGGTACTGGGCTCGAACTCGTTACAAGGCAAGCCACGATCCGATACCTATACCACTCGGCTACCACGGCAAATTAAGTAATAAGAAATTATTTATAAAATACCTTCTTCAGTACTGATACATCAAACGTATACTGGCTGAAACACCGACTCTTTGCACGAGTTCATTTTTTTAAAAAATAAAACATTATTCTTGATATAACAGCTGAACTGTAAAAAGAGTAAAACTGTGTGCACGACATTGTATACAAAAATGTAAAATGATTTTTTTTTGATAAATGCTATAATTGTAAATAACTGTTTAAAAGAACTGTAATTTTAAACCTCACACAATTAGCATTTAGAATTAATGTTAAATTATGAAAAAGAATATAAAATTCCGATGAAGAATAATTGTGTTACTTTTTAACATTTAATGCGAGAAGACTTCAAAATGTTTTAACCCGGGAGCAGGCGCGTACTCGATACTAACATTAATGGTAGTGCGGAGGGACTCAGTCACCCCAATCATTTGTTTAGAATTATTTTTACTGTACACGATACAAATCGGAATTCTAGTGAATATTTTAATTTATAGAAAGTATACTTACCTTCTTTCAAGGACTATTCAATTCTTTGATGATTTGAGAAAAAATCCAATAAAACTGAACTAAAATGATTCAAAAGTACAAGACCATAATAAAAGACGCAAATCAGACACTTTTCAATTATCCTACAGAAATGTTAAACCAATCAATTCTTTTCCAAATATCGCAAAACTCAATTATTTACAATTTCCCTAAGCGAAAAGCAAACGCATAAAAGATGGGAGGGAACTAATATTGTAAATAACCATACCATAAGATTGAAGGTCAGTCAAATGATTAGCAAACGTACTATGCAGCCTGGCTGAAAAGTGAATCATGACTTCCTTTTCTTTTTCTACAACTAATGTACAGTACTTCAATAATAATTACAGTGGTGAATTGTTTATCTTCTTAGAATTTTTCTCAGGGTCTGGGTTTCGTTTTTCTTTTAACGAGTAATATTTTATGTTAAAACGTAATAAAAAAATCTCTCATTGAGGAAATACAGCAAATAAAACAAAATGTTTTTTTTCTTTAATTTGGTTTTGGGATCAAAGATAGCTATTTGATGACGGAAAAAAGCCAGATAATAAACATAAATTATGTCAGTGGTGTTGTGTGTATTTTTTTTATTATGGAAGAAAGCATTTTGTTTTACTTTTCTTTCAGGTTATTTTTTTTTAAAAAAAATCTTTAAATTTTCGATACGCTCGCGCCCCCCTTGTAGGGTCATCGCGCCCCCCAGGGGGGCGCGCCCCACACTTTGAGAAACACTGATCTAGTACTTATTTATTTATCTGTAGTTTATAAATATATCGTTTCGTTTTAAGTTTGGTATTCTGTAAAATCGATGTAAGCATCTACTTTGTACTCATTAATTTCCATCCTTTTGGTTATTTCGAAGGTTTAAGTAAATACATCGTGTGATTTTAATTTCTAGAAATACGCTGGGAATGCCCTGATTTAATATTTATAATCATTTGTAATGCAATTTGACAAAAAATAGGTACTTAAAAGGAAGAGGTAATGAAAAGCTATTATATTAAATTATTTTTGTGACAATCCCATCAAAAAAAGTATAAACACAATTTATTTCCAAAATTTCAAAAATTTATTTCCATTTTCTCCAAACATATAAAATTGGTGAGTAAGATTTCAACTCATGTATCGCTCTCCATAGTTTAAAATGAAAAGATCCGTCATATAACGACGGACATATAAAATGATGACTTTTTTTTGTAACATATTAAAAAAAACGTCACCAGAAAGTGTGTAGAGCCATCTACCTCAGCAATCTGAGGAAGCGCTCTTAGGACAGAACTTTGTTGGAACTGTAACAAAAACTGAAACGCAATAGGAAATAAAACGTTTATATGTGTATGACTCACTTATTTTCTCATCACGGGATCTCCGAAATTATTAGATCTACAGACTGAAAATTTGGCAGTCATGTTTCCTTTGTTGAGTAAAAATCCCCTAAAAGCGGGATTTTCGAAAATTGACTCCCAAGGGGGGGGAGGGGGCTGAGGAAGCGTTAAATACAAAAATTTCCGTATTAGAACTAACTATTAAACCAGCAGATCTAAAATTTGCAAGCATGTTTTTTTTTTATGTGATAACTTCTATTGGCGCGATTTGCCTGAGAGTGAACTTGAATAAACGTCACGCTCGGGAATTGAACGCTCCTTCGGCATTTTTCGGCTTCAGTCGGACATAAACACCCCTAAAATGAAAAGGAGGGACGTTTCTCCCGCCACTCAGAAGTGTGGTAGTTTCTTCTAAAGGCCGTATCACACGTACACGTTTCAAGCAATTTTTCGACTGATTCGTGCAATTTTTTCTCAGTTGCCATAGCAACGGCTTTCAAACAACTTTTTGCTAGAGAGCTCAAAAAATTGTTCCAAATAAAAATTGCTTGAAATTCTGGGAAAAGGGGTTCTTCGTTGCCCCACATCATAAACAAGATGTCGGCTTCGTTTTCGTCTAACACATCAGACATGCCGTAAAATATTTTAATGGTGTATAATATTTTAACAGCGTATAATTTTTTAAACTGGATGGTGCTCAATTTCTGTTTGCGCACATCAACAAAAGCGCAAGCGAAATAAAAGAAATAATTTTGGATGTTCATTTTCCGAAGCAGAAAAATCGGCGAGTAATTTTTCAATGTGGAGATAGAGCGTGGCTGACGTCAGAGCATCTCGTTTTGTTTATGGTAACCCTTCCCCCTCAGTAGTACGAAAAATTGATTGAAAAAATTGTACCAAAAATGTACGTGTGATACGGCCTTAAGTGGGGCTCCCCCCTCACCTCTTTCTAGGGCAGGAATGGCCAACCCAAATGACCTCGCAGGCCACTTCGGAAATACTTTCTAATCCCGCGGGCACATATAAAATATTTGTCTTTATATTAGATTTGGATCCATTACAAACATTTGTTGG
This sequence comes from Trichonephila clavipes, assembly GCA_019973935.1. NCBI lineage: Eukaryota > Metazoa > Arthropoda > Arachnida > Araneae > Nephilidae > Trichonephila > Trichonephila clavipes. Next base: position 53,463 of record BMAU01016987.1, on the reverse strand, counting down.
AGTGAAAATTAAAGCAGACTGATGTATTATTATTGTTTTCATTGTTTTTCATGTATACAAACATAGATAGTAGCATAATAATAATGCAATGATCAAATAATGTTTAATTTATGTAATTAGTGAGATATCTGTTTCTCGACTCTTACACTCAGTTTTTACAAGTCGATCTCAATGCACGTATATGTGCGTATCGTAATTGATGTTACAGATTTTCGTGCGGTAAGTTTGAACACGCTTTATGTTTGATAAATTTCAATTTTTTTTTTTAAAAAAAAGAGATTGGGAGTAACTGAAGCAACGTGATAAAATAATAACAGTTATGGGATTTATTTTTTACAAAAAAAAAAAAAAAAAAACTTAAAAAAATATATTGTACAAAATAGTCAAATTCTGTAAAGCTGTAAAGAATCCCGCAGGCCGCAAAGTTATTCACGGTGGGCCACGTGTTGCCCCCGGGCCGCAGGTTGGACAACCCTGTTCTAGGGGAATGAATGTGGGATTCTTTTTAATCCTAGATGAAGTATGAAAATGAAACGTAGTATTTTTTAAAAAGTAGACTTAGAGAGAAAAAGAAATCCTACACTAAAATTAAACATAAAATGTAGAAAAAGGACAAATTTTTATAGAACTAAGTAAATAGTATTATTATCACTAGAAATGTTGCAGTGATCTTAAGCATAAAAGTCTATTTTTGTAAGCGAATTGGAATAGCAATGAACAAATAGTTCTAATAATCATATTACTTAAATATACTTTGAGTCTAAAAAGAAAAATTTTAAATAACAAAATTATACAGGTGTTAAGAAAAAGTTACGTTAAATAATTTAAATACAAGAAAACAAAATATAATTAAGAAGACTTTCCTTGCAGCAGCACCGGATATATTTGTACAAAACTCCCCTACAATGACAAAAGAGCTAGTATAAGCCAGAGATTATGTGATATAAATCTTCTGATTAAATCCCTTTTTAAAGGTTTTGACCAAGATTCCTCTCTTCCCAATCAACTACCAGTCTTACTGTCCCTTTGCTTAAATTAATTCATGGATAGAATTCACACAATATTGTTAAATTACAACCAAAATTCACAAAACCGGATCGGGTCTTCTGAACAAATAACGTATGATTTTAAGTGGAAATATTAAAATAGAGTTTTCAAAAGACAAATCAAAACCTTTCGTTGATTTTTTAAAATAAAAATTCAATTTAATTATGTCAAATGATCCAAATGAAGCACTAGGAAGTACGGAACAACGCTTGACGGAGGTTTTTTTTTTATAGATATTTAAATAAAATTTTGAATCTAAAGGATTTATAACCAATTCTAGCTACCATAAACCTATTGTTTTCTTCTTAGAATACAATTCCCAAATATGATTGTATATTTCACACAAAAATATTACGTTATGAGTACAGACGTATGAATAAATAGTTTTATAGGACAATACTAGCATCTCCTTGTTTGTTTTTTTTTTCACCTAACTTACCCCTGAAATAACATTACAAAATTTGAAGCTATCACTTCTAACGTGTGGTCATAAGCACACACATTCTTTTTTTTTGTTGTTGTTGAGTAGAAATCCTAGGTGAACACAAGTCTTGTGAAAATGGACTCCCAAGGGGTTGTTATGAATATTTTTTACCTTTTTTTAACTATTAAACCTACAGACTTGAAATTTGTTAAGCATGTCTATTTTGTTGAGTAGAGATCTTATACAAATGGTTTCTACAGAAATTGACTCCGAGGAGGGGGAGGCATAAACGATAAATATACTTTTGCTTCCGAAATTCAAGCCCAGTCCTTTTTTCTATTCCAACTAATAGTTAACTCTCTCCCCATATATGTTTCTTTATATATCTTGTTCAAATTTTCAATCGTTAATAATATACTTTCTATTCATCCATTCTAGTTCAAATACATTTTTAAAACTTGTAATGGACGACGCTTGATGATAATACAGTTTTTTCAAATATAAATTTATTAATTAAATTAAAAAATGAATAAATAGTAACACACAAAAATAACAGTCCAACAGCATATATAAGAAGGAAAATTGTTCGCTGTGTCCCTATAGCGCAATGGATTGCGTGTTAGACTTCTAATGCAAAGGTGGTAGGTTCGATTCCCACCTGGGATGGCCTAATTTCTGAGAATGTTATTTCTTTTTTACTATACTATTTTATTAGAATAATTAAATTTAATTACTGAAGGAATAGTAACAAACAAACAAAAAATGGTCTAACACCCTATATAGAAAGGAAAATCGCTTTCTCTATTTTGTCACTTAGTATTGTGATTCTGTCATATGTGTACATACATAATTATATTAATTGAAACTACTTAATAAAAATAACTAAAATAAAATTTTGCTTTGTTGACCTAAATAAGAATTGCCTTAATTTTTTTTTTGTATATTATAAGGTGTTTTTTTTAGAGGTAAAGAACTTTAAATTGCAATAAAACAACGATGTATTATTCGATTGACAGGAATTTTTTTTATTCGAAAGATAATCTTGTGGCATTACATTTTAAATATGATCAAGCAAGGCGTAGTTTCGTCGAATGGGCCCAAAACGAGATTGCCGTTGTTCCCGATTTTCATAAGCGAATTTTGTTTAGCGATGAAGCGCACTTCTGGTTGAATGGCTACGTCAACAAACAAAACGGCCGCATTTGGAGTGAAGCTAATCTACAATTGTATGTCGAAACACCGTTACATCCAGAAAAACTGACTGTTTGGTGCGCTTTATGGGCTGGTGGAATCATTGGTCCGTACTTCTTCAAAAACGATGAAGGCCACAACGTTACAGTCAATGGTGATCGGTATAGAGCCATGATTACTAACTTTTTCATTCCTGAATTGAACAATCATGATGTCCAGGAGCTGTGTTTCCAACAAGATGGCGCAACATGTCACACAGCTCGTGCCACAATCGATTTATTGAAAGACACGTTTGGTGACCGCCTAATTTCACGTTTTGGACCTGTGAATTGGCCTCCAAGATCTTGTGATTTAACACCGCTTGACTATTTTCTGTGGGGCTATGTAAAGTCATTGGTCTATGCGGATAAGCCACAAACGTTTGACCATTTGGAAGACAACATTCGCCGTGTTATTGCCGATATACGGCCACAAATGTTGGAAAAAGTCATCGAAAATTGGACGTCCAGATTGGATTACATCCGAGGCAGTCCTATGCCAGAAATCATACTTAAAATGTAATGCCACAAGATTATCTTTCGAATAAAAAAAATTCATGTCAATCGAATAATACATCGTTGTTTTATTGCAATTTAAAGTTCTATACCTCTAAAAACACCCTATACTTGTCAATGAAGAGTTGAGGGCCTTAAGTTTATTTTTCTAAACAATCCGAAGCTTAATGCTGGAGCCTAGATAACAATAACTTAAAATATATATATTGTCCTACAATGTAATGAAACACTCAGCGAAATGAGTGGATAATGGTGAGTGTACAAATATATCAGAAAATTAAGCATAAAAAACATTCAGAAGATGTGCAAAGTAAGAAGTAGCAGTAAATAACGAATAGGAATTTTAAATAAAATATGCAACACACACACATACACTCAAGGCCATCCGAATGGCAAAGCAAACATTCCCAGTAGAAGGAATATATTTCAATCAACCAGAAATTTTATGAGCGTTGATGCTTGATTAAAATGGTATTAATTTTTATAATAATTAAATGATTATAATTTTAAATTGCGTCTGGACTCATCGCTAAAAAAATTTCCTTTGTAAATATGCTGTAAAGAATTAGCGTGCTGACATGATCAGGTTTGATCATGAGAGGGCGCTGCTGCATGAAGGAACTGGTTTTTCTTTTGAGCGGGAAAAGATGGAATCGAAGAATGGAGGGATGCATGTGTGGGAGAGGCGAGAAACAAGACATCTGAAGAAGGTTCATAAGATTTTATGTCGTGTGTGTGTATTTATTTGTAAGTAGTGTTATGTGCGAACAAAATTAATAAACAGTTATTCCAGTAAGCAGAAGTTATATTTTCAATTACCATGACTTTGGGTAAAAACAATGCCTTTGCTCGAAAATTATAAAATAAATTAAACCAAATGAAGATCCATTAAAACTTATTGTAAGCCATTAGAACTTATTGCATTCGATTTTACCCTCATTCGAATAAATTTGCACGGAAGAGACAAAAATTCTTCGATCAACTCGGGTTGATACAAAAATGTTTAACAGCTTCAAACTCATTCGATATTAGATCTCGGAAAGTGACGAGAGTGTGATCTATGAAATGAACTCTTCATACCTTCGGGGAACCTGTCTACACACCTCTTCGTAAGCTTAATACACGACATGGAGAGAGTTGTGCTGCAGATGTGCTCCTGTAAAATGAAGCGTTGGTGACTAGTAATAGTAGTTAAAGAGCATGAGGCTTATCGCGATGCGAGAACTCTCTATAATCTCATTAACTCTTACCAACAGATTAGATGTGCTGCTGCATTTCGTAGAGGCGAATAAATGGATTCCTCCTTCTGGACAGAATGAGGTTACGCGGAGTGAAAGATTATTTAAATGCGGTGGTGGTTATTTTTTTTCCATTGCAAAAGAAAATAAATACTCCGGGCTTTTGTTTTAATCTTCGCTGGCATTTATTATTAGATAGATAGATAGAAATTTTTCTGCAGTAGAACTGAAAATGGGGTATTTTTCTTTCTCTTCGAGAAGGTTGATTACTTTCCATGAACTATTTTTCTATTCATTCAGCGGAGTAATTTTTAGATTGTGTTTAATTTTTCAGAATCGGTCCCTTTTTAACACGCTTTTATAAGTTTCACTTGTATGTAACGGAATGAACTCGCTTTGTACCCACTTTAAAAGGTCAGATTAATTCGAAATTTTGAACACTTGTCAAGGACCACGATAACAATACAATAATTTCATAATTTTGTTCCATTGTCCTGAACACAATAATCAGGAGACAGGATAATCCAGATCTGGCGACTAATTCATTAGACCATTTCCAGATTTGGCGTTTAATCCTTTATACCATTTTCAGATTTGGCGACTAGTTCCATATATCATTTCCAGGTTTGGCGACTAGTTCCATATACCATTTCCAGGTTTGGCGACTAATTTCAGATCCAATTTCCAGATTTGGCGATTAAAAGATTAAGAGTAACCCTAAAAGCAAAAACGTTTTTTTTTTTGGGGGTCAGCAATTTTATATCATAATAAAGAGTGTTTTTTCCCAGGTATAGAAGTTCAAGTTGGCATTACTTTCCAAGATGGCGACCGATTTAACAGCTGTCAAGTGATTTATTCTCAGTTTGGTTTGGCAATTCATCATGAATAGACTGACGCTTGAACAACACTTTCAAATTGTGCAATTTTATTTCGAAAATAATGGTCGCGCGCGCGCGATTTTCATAAACGAATTTTGTTTAGCGATGAAGCGCACTTCTGGTTGAATGGCTACGTCAACAAACAAAACGGCCGCATTTGGAGTGAAGCTAATCCACAAGTGTATTTCGAAACACCGTTACATCCAGAAAAACTGACTGTTTGGTGCGCTTTATGGGCTGGTGGAATCATTGGTCCGTACTTCTTCAAAAACGATGAAGGCCACAACGTTACAGTCAATGGTGATCGGTATAGAGCCATGATTACTAACTTTTTCATTCCTGAATTGAACAATCATGATGTCCAGGAGCTGTGTTTCCAACAAGACGGCGCAACATGTCACACAGCTCGTGCCACAATCGATTTATTGAAAGACACGTTTGGTGACCGCCTAATTTCACGTTTTGGACTGTGAATTGGCCTCCAAGATCTTGTGATTTAACACCGCTTGACTATTTTCTGTGGGGCTATGTAAAGTCATTGGTCTATGCGGATAAGCCACAAACGTTTGACCATTTGGAAGACAACATTCGCCGTGTTATTGCCGATATACGGCCACAAATGTTGGAAAAAGTCATCGAAAATTGGACGTCCAGATTGGATTACATCCGAGGCAGTCCTATGCCAGAAATCATACTTAAAATGTAATGCCACAAGATTATCTTTCGAATAAAAAATTCATGTCAATCGAATAATACATCGTTGTTTTATTGCAATTTAAAGTTCTATACCTCTAAAAACACCCTATACTTGTCAATGAAGAGTTGAGGGCCTTAAGTTTATTTTTCTAAACAATCCGAAGCTTAATGCTGGAGCCTAGATAACAATAACTTAAAATATATATATTGTCCTACAATGTAATGAAACACTCAGCGAAATGAGTGGATAATGGTGAGTGTACAAATATATCAGAAAATTAAGCATAAAAAACATTCAGAAGATGTGCAAAGTAAGAAGTAGCAGTAAATAACGAATAGGAATTTTAAATAAAATATGCAACACACACACATACACTCAAGGCCATCCGGAATGGCAAAGCAAACATTCCCAGTAGAAGGAATATATTTCAATCAACCAGAAATTTTATGAGCGTTGATGCTTGATTAAAATGGTATTAATTTTTATAATAATTAAATGATTATAATTTTAAATTGCGTCTGGACTCATCGCTAAAAAAATTTCCTTTGTAAATATGCTGTAAAGAATTAGCGTGCTGACATGATCAGGTTTGATCATGAGAGGGCGCTGCTGCATGAAGGAACTGGTTTTTCTTTTGAGCGGGAAAAAGATGGAATCGAAGAATGGAGGGATGCATGTGTGGGAGAGGCGAGAAACAAGACATCTGAAGAAGGTTCATAAGATTTTATGTCGTGTGTGTATTTATTTGTAAGTAGTGTTATGTGCGAACAAAATTAATAAACAGTTATTCCAGTAAGCAGAAGTTATATTTTCAATTACCATGACTTTGGGTAAAAACAATGCCTTTGCTCGAAAATTATAAAATAAATTAAACCAAATGAAGATCCATTAAAACTTATTGTAAGCCATTAGAACTTATTGCATTCGATTTTACCCTCATTCGAATAAATTTGCACGGAAGAGACAAAAATTCTTCGATCAACTCGGGTTGATACAAAATGTTTAACAGCTTCAAACTCATTCGATATTAGATCTCGGAAAGTGACGAGAGTGTGATCTATGAAATGAACTCTTCATACCTTCGGGGAACCTGTCTACACACCTCTTCGTAAGCTTAATACACGACATGGAGAGAGTTGTGCTGCAGATGTGCTCCTGTAAAATGAAGCGTTGGTGACTAGTAATAGTAGTTAAAGAGCATGAGGCTTATCGCGATGCGAGAACTCTCTATAATCTCATTAACTCTTCCCAACAGATTAGATGTGCTGCTGCATTTCGTAGAGGCGAATAAATGGATTCCTCCTTCTGGACAGAATGAGGTTACGCGGAGTGAAAGATTATTTAAATGCGGTGGTGGTTATTTTTTTCCATTGCAAAAGAAAAATAAATACTCCGTGCTTTTGTTTTAATCTTCGCTGGCATTTATTATTAGATAGATAGATAGAAATTTTTCTGCAGTAGAACTGAAAATGGGGTATTTTTCTTTCTCTTCGAGAAGGTTGGTTACTTTCCATGAACTATTTTTCTATTCATTCAGCGGAGTAATTTTTAGATTGTGTTTAATTTTCAGAATCGGTCCCTTTTTAACACGCTTTTATAAGTTTCACTTGTATGTAACGGAATGAACTCGCTTTGTACCCACTTTAAAAGGTCAGATTAATTCGAAATTTTGAACACTTGTCAAGGACCACGATAACAATACAATAATTTCATAATTTTGTTCCATTGTCCTGAACACAATAATCAGGAGACAGGATAATCCAGATCTGGCGACTAATTCATTAGACCATTTCAGATTTGGCGTTTAATCCTTTATACCATTTTCAGATTTGGCGACTAGTTCCATATATCATTGCTAGATTTGGCGACTAGTTCCATATACCATTTCCAGGTTTGGCGACTAATTTCAGATCCAATTTCCAGATTTGGCGATTAAAAGATTAAGAGTAACCCTAAAAGCAAAAACGTTTTTTTTGGGGGTCAGCAATTTTATATCATAATAAAGAGTGTTTTTTTCCCAGGTATAGAAGTTCAAGTTGGCATTACTTTCCAAGATGGCGACCGATTTAACAGCTGTCAAGTGATTTATTCTCAGTTTGGTTTGGCAATTCATCATGAATAGACTCACGCTTGAACAACACTTTCAAATTGTGCAATTTTATTTCGAAAATAATGGTCGCGCGCGCGCGATTTTCATAAACGAATTTTGTTTAGCGATGAAGCGCACTTCTGGTTGAATGGCTACGTCAACAAACAAAACGGCCGCATTTGGAGTGAAGCTAATCCACAAGTGTATTTCGAAACACCGTTACATCCAGAAAAACTGACTGTTTGGTGCGCTTTATGGGCTGGTGGAATCATTGGTCCGTACTTCTTCAAAAACGATGAAGGCCACAACGTTACAGTCAATGGTGATCGGTATAGAGCCATGATTACTAACTTTTTCATTCCTGAATTGAACAATCATGATGTCCAGGAGCTGTGTTTCCAACAAGATGGCGCAACATGTCACACAGCTCGTGCCACAATCGATTTATTGAAAGACACGTTTGGTGACCGCCTAATTTCACGTTTTGGACCTGTGAATTGGCCTCCAAGATCTTGTGATTTAACACCGCTTGACTATTTTCTGTGGGGCTATGTAAAGTCATTGGTCTATGCGGATAAGCCACAAACGTTTGACCATTTGGAAGACAACATTCGCCGTGTTATTGCCGATATACGGCCACAAATGTTGGAAAAAGTCATCGAAAATTGGACGTCCAGATTGGATTACATCCGAGGCAGTCCTATGCCAGAAATCATACTTAAAATGTAATGCCACAAGATTATCTTTCGAATAAAAAAAATTCATGTCAATCGAATAATACATCGTTGTTTTATTGCAATTTAAAGTTCTATACCTCTAAAAAAACACCCTATACTTGTCAATGAAGAGTTGAGGGCCTTAAGTTTATTTTTCTAAACAATCCGAAGCTTAATGCTGGAGCCTAGATAACAATAACTTAAAATATATATATTGTCCTACAATGTAATGAAACACTCAGCGAAATGAGTGGATAATGGTGAGTGTACAAATATATCAGAAAATTAAGCATAAAAAACATTCAGAAGATGTGCAAAGTAAGAAGTAGCAGTAAATAACGAATAGGAATTTTAAATAAAATATGCAACACACACACATACACTCAAGGCCATCCGGAATGGCAAAGCAAACATTCCCAGTAGAAGGAATATATTTCAATCAACCAGAAATTTTATGAGCGTTGATGCTTGATTAAAATGGTATTAATTTTTATAATAATTAAATGATTATAATTTTAAATTGCGTCTGGACTCATCGCTAAAAAAAATTTCCTTTGTAAATATGCTGTAAAGAATTAGCGTGCTGACATGATCAGGTTTGATCATGAGAGGGCGCTGCTGCATGAAGGAACTGGTTTTTCTTTTGAGCGGGAAAAAGATGGAATCGAAGAATGGAGGGATGCATGTGTGGGAGAGGCGAGAAACAAGACATCTGAAGAAGGTTCATAAGATTTTATGTCGTGTGTGTATTTATTTGTAAGTAGTGTTATGTGCGAACAAAATTAATAAACAGTTATTCCAGTAAGCAGAAGTTATATTTTCAATTACCATGACTTTGGGTAAAAACAATGCCTTTGCTCGAAAATTATAAAATAAATTAAACCAAATGAAGATCCATTAAAACTTATTGTAAGCCATTAGAACTTATTGCATTCGATTTTACCCTCATTCGAATAAATTTGCACGGAAGAGACAAAAATTCTTCGATCAACTCGGGTTGATACAAAATGTTTAACAGCTTCAAACTCATTCGATATTAGATCTCGGAAAGTGACGAGAGTGTGATCTATGAAATGAACTCTTCATACCTTCGGGGAACCTGTCTACACACCTCTTCGTAAGCTTAATACACGACATGGAGAGAGTTGTGCTGCAGATGTGCTCCTGTAAAATGAAGCGTTGGTGACTAGTAATAGTAGTTAAAGAGCATGAGGCTTATCGCGATGCGAGAACTCTCTATAATCTCATTAACTCTTACCAACAGATTAGATGTGCTGCTGCATTTCGTAGAGGCGAATAAATGGATTCCTCCTTCTGGACAGAATGAGGTTACGCGGAGTGAAAGATTATTTAAATGCGGTGGTGGTTATTTTTTTCCATTGCAAAAGAAAAATAAATACTCCGGGCTTTTGTTTTAATCTTCGCTGGCATTTATTATTAGATAGATAGATAGAAATTTTTCTGCAGTAGAACTGAAAATGGGGTATTTTTCTTTCTCTTCGAGAAGGTTGATTACTTTCCATGAACTATTTTTCTATTCATTCAGCGGAGTAATTTTTAGATTGTGTTTAATTTTCAGAATCGGTCCCTTTTTAACACGCTTTTATAAGTTTCACTTGTATGTAACGGAATGAACTCGCTTTGTACCCACTTTAAAAGGTCAGATTAATTCGAAATTTTGAACACTTGTCAAGGACCACGATAACAATACAATAATTTCATAATTTTGTTCCATTGTCCTGAACACAATAATCAGGAGACAGGATAATCCAGATCTGGCGACTAATTCATTAGACCATTTCCAGATTTGGCGTTTAATCCTTTATACCATTTTCAGATTTGGCGACTAGTTCCATATATCATTGCTAGATTTGGCGACTAGTTCCATATACCATTTCCAGGTTTGGCGACTAATTTCAGATCCAATTTCCAGATTTGGCGATTAAAAGATTAAGAGTAACCCTAAAAGCAAAAACGTTTTTTTTGGGGGGGTCAGCAATTTTATATCATAATAAAGAGTGTTTTTTTCCCAGGTATAGAAGTTCAAGTTGGCATTACTTTCCAAGATGGCGACCGATTTAACAGCTGTCAAGTGATTTATTCTCAGTTTGGTTTGGCAATTCATCATGAATAGATTCACGCTTGAACAACACTTTCAAATTGTGCAATTTTATTTCGAAAATAATGGTCGCGCGCGCGCGATTTTCATAAACGAATTTTGTTTAGCGATGAAGCGCACTTCTGGTTGAATGGCTACGTCAACAAACAAAACGGCCGCATTTGGAGTGAAGCTAATCCACAAGTGTATTTCGAAACACCGTTACATCCAGAAAAACTGACTGTTTGGTGCGCTTTATGGGCTGGTGGAATCATTGGTCCGTACTTCTTCAAAAACGATGAAGGCCACAACGTTACAGTCAATGGTGATCGGTATAGAGCCATGATTACTAACTTTTTCATTCCTGAATTGAACAATCATGATGTCCAGGAGCTGTGTTTCCAACAAGACGGCGCAACATGTCACACAGCTCGTGCCACAATCGATTTATTGAAAGACACGTTTGGTGACCACCTAATTTCACGTTTTGGACCTGTGAATTGGCCTCCAAGATCTTGTGATTTAACACCGCTAGACTATTTTCTGTGGGGCTATGTAAAGTCATTGGTCTATGCGGATTAGCCACAAACGCTTGACCATTTGGAAGACAACATTCGCCGTGTTATTGCCGATATACGGCCACAAATGTTGGAAAAAGTCATCGAAAATTGGACTTCCAGATTGGACTACATCCGAGGCAGCCGTGGCAGTCATATGCCAGAAATCATATTTAAAATGTAATGCCACAAGATTATCTTTCGAATAAAAAAAATTCATGTCAATCGAATAATACATCGTTGTTTTATTGCAATTTAAAGTTCTATACCTCTAAAAAAACACACCCTTTATAAGCAACTGTCCAGTCTTTCTAAAAATGGAAATAAAAAAACTCAGGAATAGGCAAACTTTTTCGGTCGAGAGCCAATAATTAAAAAAAAATGTATCAATAAATGATAGTTAAAAAAAAACTAAAAATACATGCTTTTACTATAGATCGAACTAGAAAATGAAAAATAAATTATAGTTTAAAAAAACTAAAAAACACGCTTTTATGGTTAATTGAACTAAAAAGTAAAAAAATAATTCTTAATATAAGAATAAAATGATGAAGGAGAAAATTAATGTCATTGTGGTAAAAGCGTGAGGTGTTTTGTACTACATTTTTACGCTAACTCAGCATTTCGGAATAGAACTAAAAATTACTTATAATAATTGATACTAGCTGCATGGCCCGGCGTTGCACGGGCTATCTCTACTTTATAAATTTTCCCTTTCTTTCACAAAATCAGGACTTCTAATACTCATTTTCAAAATGACTTTTCCCCCTCCACCGCTTAGCCGGCGTTGCTCGGGCTTTCTCTTTTCCTCATGACACCAGCATTTCTGTGTGTGTGTGTTTGTGCGCGCACAATGTGAGTGATTTTTAAAATTATGTCAAAAAGTTTCCCTTTTTTCGAAATAGCTGCATGGCCCGGCGTTGCCCGGCCTATCTCTAATGTTATAAATTTTCCCTTTCTTTCACAAAATCAAAACTTCTAATAATCATTTTCAAAATGACTCCCCCTCCAGCGCTTAGTCCAGCGTTGCTCGGGCTATCTTTTTTCCTCGTGACACTAGCATTTCTGCGTGTGTGTTTGTACGCGCACAATGTGAGTGATTTCTAAAATTATGTCAAAAAATTTCCCTTTTTCGAAATTTGTTCCATTCCACTTATTTTGATTTAAGACAGGTTTCTTTCCCCTCTCTATAGCCCGAACACGGTTTCTTTAGTGCAAAACTATTGTTCTATCTTTCCCTCCTTTTCACAGATAAGATATAGCTTCAAATTTCGATGCATGACTTATAAAAAAAATATATTGCGTTAGAATTAAAATTTATTAATGTGAAGCAATAAAAAGAAAACGATTCTGATGCTAAGAGTAAAACAAAAAACGTTCATCATCTTTTAATAATAGTTAGTTTCTAAGAATCTAAAATAATAAAATAGATTTCAGATTTTCATGAATCAGTCAATCGTTATATATAGTTAGCTTAAAAATCTCTCTAAAATGTGTATTTTGATCCAAAATATTAGACGATGTGCTTTTTAATTGACAAAGAATTCATTTCGTAATGAAACAATAAAAATAATCCTTTTAAAAAACATATATATATATATATATATATATATATATATATATATATATATATATATATATATATATATATATATATATATATATTAAAATCAAATTTCTATACGTAATAAATGAAAAAAAATTAACAGATAGCTATTGAAAAGATTGCTTTTATCTGAACTTTTAATTAAACATATAAATATATAAGTAAAAAAAAGAGTATGGGGGAAAGCCTATATATATATCTTAATATATAAAAATCTTCTCTGCGTGTGTGTTTGTCACTAAACTCCTCCTAAACGGCTGGACCGATTTTGATGAAATTTTTTGTGTGGTTTCAAGTAAATTTGAGAATGTTTTAGATTCACAATGCGGTCTGATATCGCAATTAATTAAAAATATATTAATTAAAAACATTCAAAAAATACAACTCAACATTCACCTGCATTGTTGTAACAACGCTGTTGTTATAAACAAGTAATATAAAAAAAATTTTAAATCAATTCGTACTTAGATCAACCAAGAAAAAATTTATTTTAGCTACTTTTTATTAAATAGTTTCAATTAATATAAATATGTATATACATATGACAGAATCCCAACATTAAGTGGTAATTAATTTTTATTAATTATCATTAAAGTATCGTATTGTCATCCAAAGCAATCGTGTATATAAAATTTCCTTTCAACTGAATGCTTTAACAAGTGAGAAAAAAACCTTTTTCAAATTTTGACATAAGTCGCCAAAAGGGTCACTAAGTCGCCAACGTGGCTGTATTTGTAATTTTTTAAATAATTAGTTATAATCAATTAATTTTTATTAATTATAATTAAATTATTGTATTGTCATCCAAAATAATCATGTACATTACATTTCACCTAAATCGAGCGCTTTAAAACGTATTTTATTAACGATTGAAAATTTCACCAAGATAAATAAATAAATAAACAAACAAATAAAATATGTATAGAGATCGTGAGCTAATAGTAAGAATTGAAAAACACGTAAGTTGGCGTCGAAAATTGATTGATTTTAATTCGGGGCCAAACCCGGTCTTTATTGTTACGAAAATGCAGACGCGATGCACACTTTTTAGCGTTTTTAATTAATATCTTTTTAAATAATCTTTATATATGTAATTCTTCTGTGCGTGTGTATGTAACTGAACTCCTCTTACACGGTTGGACCGATTTTGATGAAAGTTTTTGCATGTTCCAGTGGACTCGAGAATGGTTTAGATTTATAATTCGGCTAAGAAATGTTTATTTAATTAATTTTTTATTTATAAATTGTTGATCTTGGAATGTTTTACAATGGATCCAGCAGACAGCTATGATCGCAGCATCGAATATTAAAAAAAGCTTTTATTATAATTCAAGTTGGTCCCGGCAGTTGGTGCTGTGATCATTTCAGTAAAATATTTTGTCACTTCGTGTTATTATTTTGTTGAAATAAATCGTGTGTTAATTAAATTATTACATTCAGATGTAGTTAGTGTTTGAAGAGTTTTGAAGTGTGCATAAAAAACTATACATCTTATGTACAATTTAATAAATATACCTGTTATAAAATAGTTTGAGTCTCAACTTTTTCACCTTTAATTAAAACAAGTTTAAATTTTTATTCACACAGCCTTTACATTTAATTTCTCTCAAAGTATACACAAACTCACACGCTACCAATTGATTGAATTGTGAAAACCGTACATGTGTGTAATGACGTTAGACATTGTAATAACTTTTTAATACAAATTTTACTCAAAACGGTCCACATTAATAAAGCTTATTCATACAAATTTCGAATTTTTGAATTTAAGATGTGTGTACAGAACAACGTCTGTCGGGTCCTCTAGTATATATATATACATATATATGTATATATATATATATATATATATATATATATATATATATATATATATATATATATATATATATATATATATATATATATATATATATATATGTATATATATATATATATATATATATATATATATATATATATATATATATATATATATATATATATATATATATATATATATATATATATATATACGTACATGTTCTGAAAAAAACATTAAAAAAAACGATCTCATAAAAACATTTTGATATTTCATTTTAAGTTCAACCTTTTTCATTCCACTAAAAAGTTTTAAACTTTAAAAAGTAGCGTAATGCGAAATTTAAAGTTTCTCCCTCTTCAGTAACGTTTTTTAAAGCAGTGCTTTAACCAACCACGTTATCCCGTTCTTCGGGTAGAACAGTAAAAATACCTTTAAAATAAAAAAATATTTTTTCAGTATCTCATTTCGTTATTCGTTAAAGTAAAAAAAAAAATTTCCGACTTCATTTTTAAGTTAATGCTTTTAAACTTCATATATCGATTGCAAATAACGGTAATTTTTAAACAAAAAACTTTAAAAAAAAGTAATGCTTACATGCTTATCGCAAAAGGGAAAAAAAATTGAAAGACACATTTTTTTAACCGTAATTCTTAAGATATTTTATCAACCTTTGTACAGATTACGTATAATATTGTTCTACACGCGGAAAAAAAGTTTTATGTGATTATTTTTATTAATAAAGAAGTTATTAAGTATTTAAATAAAAATTTTGAGCATTTTTTGAAAAATCGTAAAAAAAACCAGTTTTTGACATTAAATTATTTAAATTACTGATTCTAAAAGAGAAAAGCATGAACTTTTTTTTTTAGTGTAAAGTATTTTTTTCATTAACGAGAAAGAAAGTTCAAGCAGAACAATTTAGAAATGTTATTCATAAAACGTATCGATTTCGACTAATTTAAAAAAAAATCGTAAAAAATACAAAACATAATTATTTTGTAAAATAAATTATAGCATATCGTGACGAAATAAATGATCTTTACGAATCTGTAATAATTTTTTGTGTGAGTTTCATGAAAAAATTAGATCTTGTTTTAAAAACCCCTGAAAAAAAAAGTTCCGAGTTTTCCCCTGGCGGTGAGAAATGGTACTAATTATGCATTTTAAGATTTTTAATTAATATATTTTTAACTAATTGGAATATCAGAATATAAATGGTCAAAACGGATTCCTCGGAACGTTCCCGAAATTTTGGTACCTTAGGCGAGTTTCCGCGTCTTGTGGTTCGTGAGAAAATCGGGCTACATTCCTATATACCTACATAGATACGTTTGCTTACCTACGAATTTTAATAGTGTAGACTAGTTGCATGGTACGGCGTTGCACGGGCTATCTCTGCTTTTATAAATTTTCTCTTTCTTTCACAAAATCAGAACTTCTAATACTCATTTTCAAAATGACTTCCATTCCCCCTCCACCGCTTTGCCCAGCGTTGCTCGGGCTTTTTATTTTCCTCATAACACCAGCATTTCTGTTTGTGTGTTTGTACTCGCACAATGTGAGTGATTTCTAAAATTATGTCAAAAAATTTCCCTTTTTCCAAATTTGTTCTATTCCACTTATTTTGATTTAAGACAGGTTTCTTTCCCCTCTCTATAGCCTGAACACGGTTTCTTTAGTGCAAAACTATTGTTCTATCTTTCCCTCCTTTTCACAGATAAGATATAGCTTCAAATTTCGATGCATGACTTATAAAAAAAATATATTGCGTTAGAATTAAAATTTATTAATGTGAAGCAATAAAAAGAAAACGATTCTGATGCTAGGAGTAAAACCAAAAATGTTGATCATCTTTTGATAATAGTTAGTTTCTAAGAATCTAAAATAATAAAATAGATTTCAGATTTTCATGAATCTGTGGAGAGCCCCCTGGGTCTCACCCTGGATACCAAGATTAATTTGAGGCAAAGAACCACCACGATCCATTTTGTATAATAATAATAATTACTTATTATTTCAAGCCTCAAAAAAAAAAAAAAACTCTAATAACATATAATATTTCTATGTTACGTCAAATAAAGGGATTTACCTTTTATTTTTAATTAAATTACGCATTATGCAACTAATTAATAATTACGCTCAAGATCAAGTAAGGTCTACCGAAATAGGAGGTCCGAGAAATACACGTACTCGAATTACTAACTTTCGTTAACTTTAACTAATCTTACTAAACTAACGCTTTATTTAAGCGTACATAAATTATAGTTACCGTTGGTTATATCAGCTTTCTCGTTCTTCAGTAGAATAGCAGCACTACGACTTCACTATCTTAATATCGTGGAATCCTCTAAATTTGAGGTTACTGTTGCTGCCTCAACAGCCTTCCTCATCATGACTGCTAGCTTACAACGCTCGACTTAAATACCCTATCTACTTTGTATATCCCGTTCATCTTTTTTGGAGTTGATTGAAAATATTCGCGAATTTATAATCCCCAAAAAGACGTCTAAGAATATTGTGGAAAGGTTCCGTACAGATTCGTCACAAACCCCTCCAAAAAGAAAACGAGATTTATTCGAAGTTCACAAATGGCCTGAAAATAAATTACGTAACCAATTCCTAAACTTGATTTATAGTACCGACGACTTTAATATATATCTAACAATCGGATACTTTACAAATTCTCCTTC
Organism: Trichonephila clavipes; assembly: GCA_019973935.1. Taxonomy (NCBI): domain Eukaryota; kingdom Metazoa; phylum Arthropoda; class Arachnida; order Araneae; family Nephilidae; genus Trichonephila; species Trichonephila clavipes. The sequence goes on along the minus strand of BMAU01016987.1, from coordinate 35,874 downwards.
CTTAAGGGAATGAAAAAAAACATTACTACTAAAAACTTCTTTACATGACGTAACATTTACAAGATTAGATTTCTCTACATCAAACCCATTTGGCTAAGAGGCGAGGGAAAAACCACCGAAGTGGTAAAAAACCTGCCTATGTGATTTACTTAAAAACTATACACACATTCTAGCTCGCTATACAATGCTCAGGGTCAGCTTCCCTGAAATGAAAACCTCTTTAAGTCGTGTGAAGAAACAAATATCTACTGTATGTACAAATTCATTCATATTTTACATAACATTTTTATATACATCAATTAAAGCATCTGCCTCCTTAACATTTCCATTCCATGCATGCTGCGCTTGTTAGTATTAAATGTTAGCCCTACCTAACTACGCCGCGTCCCAAGTCACCAGATGTGAGAAAAAATATACACATATATATACATACAGTTTCAAATATTTTTTAATAAACCATTAAAACAAATAACCAAAGGAATTGTCGCATCTCAGCGAAGTCATACATAGAAGTAAACAAATGCATTCTTACAAATGTTTTCTGCATATTTATACAAAAAAAAATTAAGACAAAAGTTGATTTTTCTCATCAAGAAAAAACACACTCATTGTATTGTCCACTTTTGCTTGGCTTCTTAAATTAAAAATTCGCCCGTGACTTGCTTCATTGCAATAATTCTTCCGACCACTTGTTCGAAAGGAGAAAAAAAAAGAAACGATACAACCTGATTTTTTTCTTTGTCCTCTATTCGCTCCTATCCACCGGATCTCCGTCTAAGGCTTCCATGCTGAGGCTCCTTCTGCTGATGTTGTTCTGCGGAATACTGTCGATTCCATTGCTCCTCCGCTCCTCTGGTATTCCTTCGGGCTGTTTTATTCGGCTACGTAGGTAGTAAGGACAAGGTCTCATTGTGCTGTCACCTGTTTAGACCGGACTGGTCTCCTCTCAGCTGCCCTGTTGGTTCCTCTCGTAGTTGTCCTGGTCTCCCGTTGTCCACCGTTCCTTGACTGCTCCCTTCTGTAGGTGGCTTGCCCTGCCTGTTATCTATTTGATGGGAGGGACCTGTGATGGACTGTGATCCCTGGGAAGGGTTATTAGGTCTTCTATATTTATATTTTCGAGATGATACCGAGTACGGAATTGTTCTCTTTATCCCCTGTGTTGGTTCAGGGGTTGGTCTTTTCTGATTCCTATGTTCGTACCCCTGCAGAGAACGTTTTCTGCAAATTTTGGACCTCTTTAAATTTTTCCTGTCCCTTGATCCATTTGACTCTACATTACGTTTCAATCTCGGATCCTCCCATCCGGCATTACCCTTATTTGATTTATGACCGGTACTCTGCTCACTCGAGGTTTTCCTAGATCCTTTGAATTTTCCTGGTTGCGATCTACTTGACCTATCACTCGACCTCTGTCCTTCATACAGTGTCTCAACATGACTGTCCGAACTAATCGTGTCGGATTGTCGTGGACGGTACACACGCACCTGTTCAATATTAACTGTTACCCTTTTACCCCTCTTTAAAATAATTAAATTGTTACTCTGAACCTCACACACTCTATATCGCTCTTCAAACTTAGGCATAAACATTCCAACCACTCTCCTACCTGCAGCACTTATAAAATGAGTTTGTACTAACACCAAATCATTTACTTTGATGTTAACTTCCCTCCTTTTCCGATTATAATATTTTTCCCAATTTTTGTGTTGTTTCCGCATATTCTGCCTTGCTTCATCGAATAATTTCTCAATATTTCTTCCTACATATTCAGCACCCTCTGTGACATTTATTAATTTACTAAAAGGTGTAATTATTTTTCTACCTAAGAATAACTCAGCCGGAGTTTTATTTATTGTCTCATTCACTGAAGTGCGCAGCGCGAAAGCGAACTCATGAAGAAATCTGTCCCAGTTTTCGTGATTTTCTTCTACAAAACAGGCTATCATCTGGACTAAATTACGATTAACTCTTTCCGTTAAATTCGCCTGCGGCCTGTATGTTACCATTTTCATATGTTTTATGTCCAACCTGTGACTTAAGTGTTCAAATACCTCTGATATAAATTGGGGGCCGTTATCACTAATTAAAGCAATCGGAGCTCCGTAACGTGAAATATAATTCTCAAAAAGGGCGTTAGCTATGGCCTGGGCCGAAGCTTTTCGTAAAGGAATAAGCTCACTCCACTTAGTGAAGTGATCAGTTATTACCAATAAAAATCTATATCTTTTGGGTAAGGATGCGGGGTAGAGGCATAATAAGTCTAACGTTACAATTTCATTGGGGTAATTCGATACTATCGGAGTTAAACGACCAGCTGGTAGCGCGTTTTTGTAATTAAATTTTTGACAGCGGTCACAGGTTGATACATATTCAAATATATATTTCCTCATGTATGGAAAATAACATGTGTCGCGTAATTTTAAATAGGTCTTCCTCTTTCCTAGATGGCCTGCTAATGGCAGATCATGAAATTCTTTCATTATTGCTTCACGAAGCGATCTAGGAATGTACACTCTTAGTTCTCAAAGAGTTGTAGAATATTTCACGTAAAAGAGTAGACCATCAATTAATTTAAAATCCTGGGACCAACCCTCGCATACAGCTGCATTAACGGAACCATCGTCTGGATTTTCTAAATAACGATAGATGTGTCCTAACTCAGGATCTTCCCTTTGCTCTCGAATGAGTTGTTCTCTGGAATTTAAGGCTAAGGCTCGAAGAGCTGCGCACGAAATTTGTGATCCATCCATATTGCCTACCGAATTCCTAGACAATACGCCCGCGACAACGTTTTGGACACCAGATCGATGTTCACATTCAATGTTGAACTCGGATAACTTGAGTGCCCATCTAATCATCCGACTAGATAAGTTTTCCCATTCGTTAGCTTTGTTAATGCCGCGTGATCTGTGATTACCTTCACCGGTAGTGATCCAAAATAAGTTTTAAACTTATTTAATGCCCATATCACCGCCAAACATTCGCGTTCTGTAGCTGTATAGTTTCTTTCGGCCTTGTTCAGGGTTCTAGACGCGAATGCAATAGGTCTGTGATTTTGATTAAGCACAGCACCAATTCCGACCCCACTTGCATCCGTAAATAAGTTAAACTGTTCTTTAAAATTCGGCAACTGCAAAACTGGTGCCTCTGTTAATGCTCGTTTTACTTTATTAAAAGCATCCTGTGCTTCCGTCGACCAATTAAATTTAGCCCCCTTTTTCTTTAACCGATATAATGGTTCACATATATCTGATACATATATATTACATACTTCTGATACCACCCCGCCATCCCTAAAAATTTCGACACTCCCCTATTATTTTTGGGAGGTTTCATTTCTGCGATTGCCTTGACTTTACTATTGACGGTTTCGATCTCTTCCTTACTATTTATGAGACCTAAATACTTCAATTTGTCAGGTGCGAAGTGACATTTTTCTTTGTTTAGAGTTCTCAACAATGTAAATACCCGATTCAAATGATCTATGTGTTCATTAAACGATGGAGATGTAAAAATAACATCGTCCATATAAACCCTCACGAAACGCTCAATAATAGGTTTTAATGTAATGTCTATGGCCTTTTGAAAATTTGGCTCCGCCCCTGAAAAGCCAAATCACATTCTGAGGCATGCAAAGGTGCCATTGCGAGTTATAAACACGGTTTTCTCGATATCTTTCGGACTAATCGACAATTAAAAATATATATATATAGCCCGATTTTAAATCCAATGTCGACATGATACCGGTATGCCAGTGCTTCTCAAACTTTCAATACTGGCGCCGCCCCTTTTCGATCACAATTTTTTTCGCGCCCCCCTTATACATTAATAATGTACTGAATGCAATAATAATGCACTTTGACGCTAAAGCTACAACAGGCGATCTTAATTATAAACCATACAAATTAGTAACATAAGTATTAAATTTTGTATACTACTTTTAAGCAAAATAAATAAATAAATAAAATAATAGGATAATTATTATGTTATTTTTCCTTTCTCTAATTTTTAAATTGAACATATTCCAAAATGCGGTAGCTGCTTAGAAGACAAAATATAGATATCTGCGCTAAATATAGAAAAAGAACTCAGAGGATCAATTTCTAATCATAAGCATTCCTCATAAAAACTTTGCTTTCCAAGACAAGCTCATGGGCGTCATTAATACTTATTAAACTTGTTCTTAATTTAGTATTAATTAATTAGTTATAAAATATTCTGTGCAGCACTGATAAAATAAAAGTATACCGGCTGAAGTGCCCGCTCTTTGCACGACTTCATTTATAAGAAAATAAAACATTATTGATATAATAGCTGAATTGTAAGGGAAGCAAAGCCAAGTGCTCGACAATGTTTACAAAACGTAAAATGATTTTTTTAAAATGGTTGCTCAAATTATAATAGTTTTAAACGAATTGTAATTTTAAGCCTCACAGAATTAGCATTTATAATTGATGTTAAACAGTAGCGCACACAGGAATTTTTCAAGGAGGGTTCCGGGGACGAAAGTTCACCAATCTTGTATCAGGTTCCTTTTGATTTTGTCGATTTTCGGGAACGAAACACAGTAAAAAACTAATTCTTGAATAAATAATTAGCATTAATTAATAAAATTAATCATTAATAAAAAATACTTAATTAAATTTTGCGTGCTATAAACTTAGAATTATAATCAATCTGAAAAAAATCAAGGGCTTTGGGGGGTCCGAACCCCCCCTTTGTGTGCGCCACTGATGTTAAATAATGATCAATAATATAAAATATCGAGATGAAGAATAATTGTATTATTTTTTAATATTTAAAGCAAAAAGACTTCAACATGTTTTAACCCGGGAGCAGGCGCGCACTCGATACGGTTGGGGTTATTGAGTCACCCCAATCCTTTTTTATAATTATTTTATTGTACACGATACAAATCATGATTCCAGTGAATAATTTAATTAAGAGAAAGTTTACTTACCTACTTTCAAGGACTTTTCAATTTTTCTTTGGTAATAAATAGTTTTGCCAGAATTAACGATTTCGTAATCTGCGTGTCCCGCGCGACCACTTCCGGTTAAAAAGTATATTCATTATGATAATATGTATGTTACAGCTAAAAAATTGTGTGAAAGTTTTTCGTTATGTTTTATATGTTGAGAATATTTATAAAAATATGTCTTGGCCAAGTAATCCTTCATGTACTTGTGTGTGTGTGTGCTCTCCATGGTTTTCCAAATATCATAAAACTCTTTTGCATGGAAAAAAGTGCAACAGAGAACACATAAGAGAGGGGTCATAACTAACTGTACCAATAACTTAGAAGGTCAAACAGATTACAGCTATAATGTGCAGTATTTCAAAAATAATGACAGTGATGAATTTTTTGTTCCTAAATTTTTTCGATTCTGGGTCTGGGATCTGTTTTTTCTCTGAAAGAGTAGTATGTTAGGTTAAAAAAAATATATTAAAAAATCTCTCATCATGGGATTACAGCAAATCAAATAAAAGTTTTTTTATTTTGTTATAGGATCAAAGATAGCTAATTAGGTATTGAAGAAGTTTTTATTTTTGCTGACTTAATATCGCACGCGCGCGCCTATAAATTATATCAGAGTAAAAGTGCATTTTTTATTATGTCTGAAAGTATTTTGTTTTAATTCATTCCAGTAAACTAATTATTTTTTAAATCTTTTATTTTTGATATGCTCGCGCCCCCCAGGGGGCGCGCCCCACAATTTGAGAAACACTGCGGTATGCGGAATATTTGTGATTAGATCATCAATCACCGGTAAAGGATATCGCGGGTATTTAGTGATGGCGTTTAGTTTGCGATAGTCAATCGCGAATCGATACGCCTCTGGAGAATCTGGTGGAAGGCCATTATTTTTGCGCGTTAAAACCACCGGTGGCGCGTATGGGGATTGAATAGGACAAATTGTACCCTCCTGTAAGATTTTCCCAATGTGATAATCGATTATTCCTTGTTTGACTGTTTCATATCGGTAGGGTCTTGACACTACCGGTCCCTTGTCCCCAGTATCGATTTCATGGTATAACACATGAGTTAATCCCGGCTGGTCTGAAAATAGCCCTTTAAAACCATTAAATAAATCCTTTAATTTTTGCTTTTGCCCTTCACCGAGCTTTGTATCTGATAGATCAATCTCGACCGGCTTTTCCACTTTTGGCAACTGCTTAATTTGGTCATCTGGAATGATCAGAGATCTCTGATCGAAATCTAAAGTCAATTTGTACTCCTACATAAAATCAATGCCTAACATGCATTGGTATTGCATATTGTTAAGAATGTGAAATTCCCAGGTTTTCTGGAATTCTCGGATCCGAACCTGTAATTCGACCCGACCTAAGTGACAACACGGGGCTCCCTGAGATGTACTTTTTAATTAACAAATAATTCCTTTAGTAATGAAATAATAGAAATAATCCTTTTAAAAAAACATATATATATATATATATATATATATATATATATATATATATATATATATTTATAAAATTCAAATTTCTATAAGTAATAAATAAAAGAAAAATTTACAGATAGCTATTGAAACGATTGCTTTTTTCTGAACGTTTTAGTGTTTGCTTAAACATATAAATATATATAAGTTAGAAAAAAAAAACAGTATGGAGGAAAGCCTAGATCAGGGGTGGCGAACTTTTATGCATCAACGTGTCATTTTTTCTAAAGATATGTTTAATGAGGTATAAACGTCCCGTCAAATTTTAAGAAAAAAATTAAATGAATACTATCAACACAAAACTGTATTTACTACGAAAAAATACCTTTTCACGTACATTTATAAATTTTTAGTTGTGCGTGTAATTCAAATGGAAGTAACATTTGTGTGACTTTTTGTTGCAGATTAGATGACAAATAACTTATATTAGGATTGCAAGATATTGCTTTTTGTACAATACATGTTTAATTTGAGTCATCTGCCAAACGGTTTCTATGCGATTCATTATTTTTGCTGCGGTTCACTCTTTTTGACAAGAGTGTATGTGATTTGTTTCAAAATGCCGCTTTACAGATGCTCTGCATACCACTATTCCAGAACATAAAACACACACCGCTTTGTCGCCTTTACTAATAATGCCATGTTTCGCGGTTCACTAAATTTGAAATTCTGTTATACCTACTATCTTACAATTTTTGTTCTGTTGCTGAACTAGTCATGTTAAATAACAGTTAAAAACCGTAAATAAAATTCGGGTAAAAGTACAGTTGTGTAAATGAAAGTGACTATGCTATAGTAGACAAACTTTGCATCGCTAGTATTTGTAGTTTACGACGTAATTAAGACAAGGCAATAACAAATGAGTGTGCTTTTCGCGACCGATCACTCGCGTTTGATTGTAATAGTTCATAGTAAACTTCGAAATGAAATGCAAACCATTTTGATCCCTGGCGTGCCAAAAATGTTGTGTCACGTGCCATTAATGGTACGCGTATCACTGGTTCGCCATCCCTGGCCTATATATATATATATATATATATATATATATATATATATATATATGTAAGGATAATTAAATTAGATTAAAATTAAATTCCCTATCTAGCAATTAAATTAGACTATCTATCTTTCATCTTTCTCAGTTCCCATCTTCAAGTATCAAACTAATCACCCATTTATTTCTTCCGAACATATGGCCTAGCCAATAAACATGTCTAATTCCAGATTGTTAGATTTAATAGTCAACATATGTCAGCATTAACTTGCAAGCACCCTCTTCAAAGCAGAGATACTTACCATATATTTTTCAAGTGTTATCCTCTTGAAACCACCACCATGGCGTGTTTTTTCCTCCCTGCTCTCGGTGTCAGAACAGATGTACAAATGAAAGAATAAAGGTCGTCTTTTCACTTTTCTAATTTTAATCTGATTCTGTCTTAAAAATCATGACAGAATTAAAGCCGGCGGGATTTTTTATCTGCGAATGGATTTCAAATCTTAACGTAAAAAACTAATCTTTTTTATAAAATAATTTTAATATAAAAACAAACGCCAACTGCGGTAATAAATGAAATGGAGAATTTGACGGAACACCGAATGCACCGTATGTCTATATATGAAGACGTCAGATTGCCGGAATAAAAAATGATACGGAAAAAAAAGAAAACCGCGCTAATAATCCTCGGAAGAACATCGCTCTTAACACCGAGAAGAATGCAGTGTTTACCGCCGAATGATATTCTGTCTTTGCTGAAGAGGCCATCCAGTTTACCGTGAATGGAAGAGACATTCTAATGGAGGGGGAAAAAAGAAGAGAAGTGTGAATCCCTTATTCCCCCGTGATGAAAGACGTCACTCCCTTTCGCCAGAAAAATAAAAGGAAAAAATCTTCTTCGCCGGAAAGTCTGCACGGTAATATTGTGAATTTGACCACCATATAATAATAGTGAAGTACCAACATTGAAAGAAAAATAAATAAATAAAATTTTACTAGTGAAATAACGTGACAACAGCATCTGGATTAATGTTCACCAAGGAGTTCTGCCGTTGCAAAGTGGAGGTCAGTTAAATTGTATACTTCCAATTTTAGTAACATTGAAATAACTGAGTTTTGCTGAACAGAACTTTGCGAAAAAGAATAATATATGATATGATATGGTATTTAATTTTTATAATATAGTTGTGTTATAAATGAGATATTTTCTTTATATTTTGATTGAGAAAACAAAGTATATAGGTTTAGTCATACAAAATTTTGAGAAATTTTAATATACTTCTCATAATTTTATCTTAAGATGTCGAATGAGTTAAGAGTTATGATAGAAATTGGTGTTTTAAAGTGAAAGATATAAATTAAGTTTTTAGAAAAATGACTAATGAGAGAACTAATACTAGAGAGATATTGATTTTTATAAGAAACAAAAGTAAAGTCAAGTTGTATTCTTTTTTCTCCATTGAATTCAATTGTTTTGTTAATTATTTTATTCAGCAGTAATCTTATTGCATGTCATTTAATTTTTTTTTTTTTTTAAATTGTGTGTTTTGATATACCGGCCATATATCAGGATTCACTATTTCTTAAAATTTTCCTTATCTAAAATTAAAATTAATTTAATAACTTGAAGCTTATTTTGGATATTATACAGTGGATAAGCGAGATACAATCATTATAATTTTGTATATGTCTCGAAACATTAAGAGGACAAACTTGTTTAGTTTGATATGTACACCTCTCATTGTTTCTTATCAGCATCTCTGAACATCTGTGAGTTGATGACGCAGATTTCTCAGAGAGATGTGTTCAAAATTAAGTAAGGTGATACAGTTTTATTAGTGAATGTGTGATGCAAGAGAAACTCAAGAATTTTTGTCTATGAAACGTATTTTTAGAAGGTTACGGAAAGATTCAAAATATTGCATGCGATATTAAGTTACAATGAATATTGTGAAAAATTTTCAGAAATACTAAAAGTTATTATTGAAGTGAGTCCACTTTTCGACTCAAAATAATAAAAAAGAGCTCTTATATTCTTATAATTTTTATATTTTATAATGCATATGAAATAAAACATTGTTTATTGTGTTGGATAATGCATAGAAGTTGTGTGTTATACACCGTTTTCATATTATTAATAATTTCATTTTATTAGTGTCTATATTTTTTTTTATCTTTTTAAAAAATGTATTTCATATATGCAAAATGTGTGTAACAATATAAGGTATTACTACGATGGCGCCAGAGTAGATTTTTATACAAAATTATTATTTTAACATTTGTATGATTTCATGTATTTTTATATTTACTATCTTATTGTTTGATATATTATTTTCCAACATAATTTTTTTTTGAAAATATCTACCAGCTATAATACGAATCTATTATTATGAAGGAATAGGAGGAAACGCGAGCTCTTATTCTAGATGTCGAATATATTTGAACAAGCTAATCTTCATTTATATGTATGGAAATTCATTTTTATCAATTAATATTTTGGAAGTGTCCTTACTGTGTTTGTTGTTATAGTTTCGTTTATTGTATTGCTTTTTGATTTTAGTATTACTATTGCTTAAATATTTCTACTGTGTTTAATATGTCTTTCTAAATAATGTTATGTATTGTTTTGTGTTTATTGAAAATTGATTAAGTTTGTAAAGAGAGAAAAAAACCACGCCATGACTCCCTTTTAAAATTGGGGGGCAAAATGTAAGGTTAATTAAATTAGATTAAAAATTAAATTCCCTATCTAGCACTTGACTCATCTTTCTCAGTTCCCATCTTCAAGTATCAAAAAAATCACCCATTTATTTCTTCCGAACATATGGCCTAGCCAATAAACATGTCTAATTCCAGATCGTTAGATTTAATAGTCAACATACGTCAGCATTAACTTGCAAGCACCCTCTTCAAAGCAGCGATACTTACCATATGTTTTTCAAGTGTTATCCACTTGAAACCACCACCATGGCGTGTTTTTTCCTCCCTGTTCTCGGTGTCAGAACAGATGTACAAATGTAAGAATAAAGGTCGTCTTTTCACTTTTCTAACTTTAATCTGATTCTGTCTTAAAAATCATGACATATATGTATATATATACTGAAAAAAACATTAAAAAAAGAGCTGATTTGATAAAAACATTTTGATATCTTATTTTAATTTTAACCTTTTTCTTTCCACTAAAAATTTTTTTAAATGATCTTTCCGATTCTCTGCAGATGGCCCCATGAGTATAACTATGCGTTTTAAAGTTCTTAATTAATATCTTTTTATTTAACTGGAATATCGGAATATGAATGGTCAAAACGGATTCCTGGGATCATTCCCGAAATTTTGATACCTTCGGCGAGTTTCTGCGTCTTGTAGTTCGTGAGAAAATCGGGCTACATTCCTACATCCCTACATAGATACCTTTGCTTACCTACGAATTTTAATAGAGTAGATAGAGCACCCCACGCTTTTACCCCAATGACATTAATTCTCTCGTAAATCGTTTTATTCTTTGTTAAGAATTATTTTTTTACTTTTTAGTTCGATTAACCATAAAAGTGTGTTTTTTAGTTTTTTTAAACTATAGTTTATTGTATTCATTGCTAGATTTGTACTTGTACTTTAATAATTTTAAGATAATTAGAATAGTTGTATATGTATGTGTGCGTCAATACATCTGGCAACAACGTCTTTTAAAAGTGCGTGACTGCTATTATATATGTATTCGTAGCATTCTTTGTTTTTGGCTTAATACATTTAAGCCCATTTTGTAATTGTTTGGTACAGATTTATTCTATCTTTTTTCTTAAGAATTTTATTTATTTAACCCATTTACTGGCGACTTCGAGATATCTCGATTCTATGGTTACAGAATTTGTATGCATTCTGCAGGAAGACTTCGAAGTAGGGTAGAGCTATTTTTAACACTCTTTTGTAAGTTTCACTTGTATGTAAAGGAATCTTTGAACTCGATTTTTACTCTCCTTAAAAGGTCAGATTAATTCGAACTTTTGCACACTCAACAAGGACCAATGACAATACAATCTACGCTATTAAAATTCGAAGGTAAACAAACGTATTTATAAGACTATGCGTACGACTAGGTGTGTCTTCTCATGAACCGCACGACGCAGAAACTCGCCGAAGGTCCAAAAGTTCGGGAATGTTCAAGGAATCCATTTTGACCATTTATGTTCTGATGTTGCAATTAGTTAAAATGATATGAATTAAAAACCTTAAAACGCATAATTATTGCCATTTTTTTCCCTCCAGGCGGTGAAGTTCCAATTCTTCGGACTTTTTTTTTATCCCAGACATTTTTTTTATTATTATTTTGAAAAAGAGTATTAGAAGTGCTGATTTTGTGAAGGAAAGGGAAAATTTATCAAAGTAGAGAAAGCCCGTGCAATGCCGGGCCATGCAGCTAGTAATCTTATAATTTTGTTCCATTGTCCGAATTTGGATCCTCAGAAATAACGATTTTCAGATTTGGCGACTAATTCATTATACCGTTTCCAGATTTGGTGACTAATTCATTATACTGTTTCCAGATTTGGCGACTAAAAGATTGTTGCAATCCTATAAAAGCGAAAGCGTTTGCGTCAGCAATTTCTTACCATAATATAAACACCTCTATAGTGTTTCTGAAAATGGAAATAAAAAAAAAAAGACCAGTGCATTTGAAAGAAAGAAGAATTATTTTTAATTCGAATTAAGAAATATTTTTTACTTTTTAATTAGATTTAACATAAAAGCGTGCTTTTCAGTTTTTTTAAAAACTATAATTTATTATTACTTTTCTGCATAAGTTTCTGGCAGCTCTCCTTGTGAAAGACATCTGAGGTGATAGCAGTGTTGCCAGATAGTGCGATTTTTCGCGAAATTTGCAGCTTTTTAAAACTTTACGCTACTTTTTATCCTGTTGCTACTTCAGTTGAAGATTCCGCTACTTTTTGCTACTTTCAACCATAAATAAAAGTATTGAAACAAGTATCCAAAAAAGTTATTTTTTTCAAAAAAATTGTAAAAACAAATGTGACTCTAGTCCCCCAAAGAAAAGATGGAGTTGCAATATGCTTCATCTCTCCGAAATGATAAAGAACGCTGTAATTCCCCCTCCTTCTCCCCCGCCTCCTGCTTTTGCATTCTCCCTTCTTCCTATTATTCGTGCATCCATATGCAGCGCAATGAGACATTTCAAAAAGAATATTTTAAATGTAAAATTGAATTTCAAGAACGAGCAACGAAGTGTTAGGCTAAAATTAACCGGGAAACAAACCAAAACATAGACACGTGCCCTCCTCATCACGTGGTCATGACGTCACATGAATCAACCTCAAACCAAAACACGTGCTCTCCTCATCACGTGGTCATATAGACACGTCAAACCAAAATATAGACACGTGCTCTCCTCATCACATGGTCATGACGTCACATGAATCAACCTCATTGGATCCGATTTAAGCGAGGTCTCCTCTCCAGCCACTTCTTTCCACTGCAAGTGGTAAAAGAAAAGTAATTGTGTGATGGATTCTTTCTAATCCCGATAGAAGCATGAAAATTAATTAAATAATATTCTTAAAAATTAGTCTTAGAGAGAATTTCTACATAAATATTTAACTGGAAAAGTAATTGTGAAAGGATAAATTCTTATAGAACTAAGTAAATTATATAGTTATCATCAACGGGGTACTGCATTGAAATAAAGAATAAAAATCTATTTTTGTAATTAACTTACGTTGCAGCATTGGACTTATAAGAAATTACATACAATGACAAAAGTAAGACTTGTCAGCTAGAAAGATTATGAGATACAAATCTTCCGATTAAATCACTTTTTAAAGGTTTTGACCTAGATTTAGTGGAGTAACATGCACCCTCGCATTGCGGGGGCCCAGGGATTCTACGGGGCCCAAAGCCAGACTGATGCCAAGTACTTATTAGGGCTTGGGGTTCAAAAGCTGACTTTTCAAGGGGCCCCAATGTTCTCCGTTTCGCCACTGCCTAGATTCCTCTCTTTCCAATCAACTACTTGTCTTACTATCCCCCATTACTTAAATCAATACAAGGATATAATTCAATGTTGTTAAATTCTGTCAATTTTAGCAGAATTTGAGCGGATTAATTTGCTCTTTCAAAGTGATCATGCTGACCATTGTATAAATTGCAGAAAGAATGAAAAATCTTCTTCTTTAAAAAAAAAATTACCCTAAATGTGTGAATCTCGAAGTTGACATGAGTTTAACAAGTATTTATTTGTCTATTAAAGTAGTTGATGGATATCTTTTTGAATAAACCGACAAGCAAAAGCAAAATAATTTCAACAGGATCTACTAAAGATATCTATCAAAGATGCCATGATTTTCTCAAGATTTCATGTGAGCAACTTTTACACCGAATCCCTTCAAATTACGGAACTTTTAAAAATAAAGAATTTTCCCCTAATAATTTTAAAAATTGAAATCGTCCCTTTTTTTATATGCCTTTAGAATTAGAAGACAAATCTAAATTGCATGTTTTGGAGAATCAATGGCGACAAATTTTTAACATACAGTTGAAAAATGTTTTCTATCTTAATCTGAGCTTTTAAATGATAGAGAATTATTTTGATACCATATTTTTATTACAAACTAGCTGGTATACCCGTTCTTCACACGGGTGAATTTAAAAATTAAAAAATACAGACTGAAGGATAAAGAAGTTTTTAAGGAGTTAATTTTACGTGAATTGTATAAATTAAACAAAAAATAAGCTTTTTACATAACTCAGCTGAACGAAAAAAACCATGTTTGCTAAATTTTAAGTCTTTAGATATAATTGCTGATTTTTTATTATTGTTATTATTATTTATGACACCCCGTAACTTTTTTGTGGGTCGATTTTTGAAAACACCTACCGGCTCATTAAAAGTAACACATTGTTACAAATTTTGTGTAATAAACGCTAAAAATATTGTAAATAATTTTTATCTGGACGTGTAATACGTTGATATTACTTTCCGATGCATTTATTGTATGTTAAATAGCTGTTACCCGCGACTTCGTCCACGTGGAATTTAACAAAGTGTTTATTCACTTCGCAGAGTTTACGAAAACTTTTCTTCTACTTCGTAAATCTATGTTTCTTTTTTGTTTTATTTTTTTCTTTGCTTTTTGTTGAGCAAGGGGTGAAAGGGACGCATGACCTTTGACACTGTCGATGGGTGAGGACTAAAATCCTTAGGATCAAAATAGGTATAAGTAGCAAGTAGGGTGAAACGCGAGCACAAATGAAGCCGCAAGGAAGGGGGGGGGGGAAGGGACGCATGACCTTTGACAATGCAGTTAACGACTGTAAAATCATTAGGATCAAGACATGAATGGAAAATGTGGCGAATGGCAGCAGCCTAATCAAAGAAAAAAGTTTGATATAACTGCTAGCAATCGTTCAGATAGAAGGCTCGCGAAATAAAAAAATTCCTATTAAATAAAAATAATCCCTATTTGAATCGGATATTGCTCACTATTTCATTGGTTTTAATTTTATTAAAAAGTTTGATGTAACTGCTAGCAATCGTTGAGACAGAAGGCTCGCGAATTAAAATAATTCCTATTAAATAAAAATAATCCCTATTGAATAAAAATAGTCCCTATTGAAATAAATAATCCCTATTTGAATCGGATATTGCTCACTATTTCATTGATTTTAATTTTATTTTCCCGGAATCCTAATTTTTTTTCTAAAATAAAAGTAGCCTAAGTTGTTTCTTATAACATTAGCTATCTGCCAGTGAAAGTTTCGTCAAAATTGGTCCAGCCGTTTCATTAGCCCAAACAAACAAACGGACAGAAAGTCAGACAGACAAAAATTTTAAAAATTGATTTTTTCATATAAGTACCGTATATACTTTTAAATGCATTTAGTAAAAAGCTGTTAATTTCAAATTACAAACAGACACTTCATTTTTATTTATATGTATAGAAGACGCAGTTGGAAATCCATTTTTAAGAGATTTAGCTAGATTTGCTTTATACAGCCTACCCATAAGTAATATCACTGTAGAAAAGGCCTTTTCCAGAGTGCGTCAACTAAGACAAAATTAAGGATTCGAATGTTTCTCGAACTGTTTGAGTCAATTCTCAAAATTAAAATGACTTTGGAAGAGGAGGGACTTGCTGCGTTGATTTCATTCAATCGCCACAAATGCTTCAATATAATTCAGAAATTTATAAAAAAAGACACAGCGGATCACGATACTTAGGAAAAATTTGAATGCATTTTAGATGAATTAAATAATTAAAACATTTTGAAGTATTTTTTAAAACAGTTTTACTAAATTAAAATATATATATATATATTTACGAATTGCAAGTGAAAATCGATTCACTATTTTTTCTCCCTCTTCGTGCTAATTTGCCGCATAAGTTTCTAGTAACTTTTGGTGACAGCAACTGTGAAATTTTAATGCCCGAGAAAATTGCGCTCTTTTTAACGTCATGGAAGAAAGTAAAGCGGACAAAGTGACGTATAAGCGTCAATGTTCTGCAGATAATGAAAATGATGTCAATAATGCGTCAGAAATGAGTAAAAAACAGAAGGTTGATTCAAGTCAAGAATCATCTAATTCTGAAGAAGATGGTAACTCTAGTGTAGATGACGACTGTAAAAGTGACTACTCTAGCTTTTCAAATGCTTATGATGGTGAATGTGAATATTGTGGCAAAAAGATTATAAGAAAATGTGTTGATGCAGATCGACAGTTTTCTGGATGTATCTGGAGTGACTTTGCGCATTATGAAGAATATTGTCATAAGAGGATGGAAGATTTTGGTTCAGATAATTCTAACTTAGAAAGTGAAGATGATCAAACGGAATTTTCCAATTAGTAACCTTTTACCGCCACATTTCAAAGCAAGTCGAGGCTTTTTTTTGTAACCTTTTATTCTGTTGCAATCAAAGAAATATCCAGGAAGGCCCTTGGAACTAACATTTGTTTTATTTTTTTATGTGTTGTCGCCAATAAAATCTGCTTGGCGAAATGGAAAAGTACCTTAAAAATTAATCAACTGTTTGTATTTCTCTGTAATTTTAGCTTCTTCAGAATGATTGACAACCTGTGGCACATTGCTCTAGTTATTTTATCTGGTAAAATGCTGTATTAAACGTGTCTAAATGTTGGCATAACTCTTAGGCTGAAATATAGTTTTCATTGAAGATTTCTTCTTTACAATTTTTGCAAAGATTCATATACAATATGCACAGAGGCCAATTCATAGATATGCCCTGCAAACAAGTGTAGTTTCTTCTCTACAATACCTTCGATGTAGACATTCTGTTAAAACTTGCATAAATATATGGTTAGTTTAGTAAATTGATAGATGACTATCATAAATTGCATTAAAGTATAGAATGGAAGGCCCCTTGGCGAAGCTAATTTTTTCACCAGAATCATGCGCCAAACTACCTATATCTAGCGATAGGTGTTTCAAGAGTAATGAAGAGATGAATGCATTCTAGTATCTATAAAAACAACGTGAAATCCAAGGGGCCCCCTATTCTACACTTCAGCGCATATATTGTCTTAAAGATCAAATAGAACATTTATCATCTATAAAGTTTATATCATACTACTGAGATATTCATACCATCTTTAAATATTTTGGACTCTGCCTAAATACCAAAGAGAAATGTGCGATAAGTTAATTTCTGTGTGTTTCATTAAATGAACAAAATCCGTATGAAAATATGTACAAAAAAAGAAAAGTGTTAGGACCCGCATGTGCAGAGGGCGCTAGTAGTCCTCCTTGTTTACATTTCGTCAGTATGCTTGTAATGCATCCTCGGAGCGGACGTACCTACCGTCCTCAATAAACAAACAATTTTTAAAGTATACAGTCCACGCCTTTTGCTTGAGCAGTCAAGTTATACATAACTCAAAGTCTGCTCATAATCCGTTCTAGACATTTCTAGAATAACCACACCATTTGTGGTTAAAATCAGAGCTATCGACCTCACCCAGTTTTGTGGTCGGTGTCGAGCCCGAGCCAAAATTCAAAATGGCTCCAAAGGAACTATCAGAACTCACCGTGTTTAACAGAAGGAAAGCAAATCTGCTCGGTCAGATCACACGCATTAGAAACTCCTTGGAAAATGTGGATTCACCATTGAATCAAGTTGAAATAAGAACTAAACTCGCATCGCTTTCTGAAGTGAAAGCAAAAATAGACAAACTTCGGACCGAAAGCTACAGGATTCTTTCGGATGAAGAGCTCATGGATTTCGAGACCAGTTTGGACACGATGGAAGTGGACGCAGATAATTTAGAGGTGAGTCTCAATACCTTACTTGAATCTTCTAATGTGGATACCTCTGAATTATCTGTGAAAAATGATTTTGCTAATTACAATGTGAAACTGCCATCCATTAATTTACCGGAATTTTCGGGACAATATATTGATTGGTTGCAATTTGTATCATTAATTCATGATAACGCTTGTTTATCAGACTCGCAAAAACTATATTATTTGCAATCTGCCCTGAAAGATCATGCAAAACAATTGCAAACAGTAAACGATTCTTACTCATCTTTATTTGAAGCTTTAGAAGGTAGATACGAAAATAAAAGATTAATTGTAAATAGTCATATTGCTGAACTTTTAAATCCTAACAAAATAAAATTTGAATCTGCTTGTCATCTCAGAAGTTTAATAGATTCAATTCAGAGTCATCTTAGAGCCTTAAAACAACTAGAATTAGAACCTAACGCTTTGTGTGAATCAATGTTAATTTTTGTTATAACTCAACGTCTAGATGATGAATCGCGTAAACAATATGAAATGGAATTACATTCTAATGATTTGCCTAAGTGGAATAATTTTTTAGACTTTTTAATAAAAAGGAGCCAAGCCTTAGAAAACGTACAAAGAAATTCTTCGTTGAAAAACAAGAACGAATATTCTCCAAAATTCAGATCATTTGTCGTGAAAAACAATGAAAAAACCTGTCCGTTATGTCCTTCAGAGACACACCCAATTTTTAAGTGTAAAATGTTTCACGAGATGTCTGTTCAAGAAAGAAGCAACAAAGTGAGATCCTTAAACCTATGCTTTAATTGTCTAGGCCATCACCTTATTAAGAACTGTTTAAAACTGAACAGGAAATGTAGGGTTTGTAATGCGAACCACAATTCTCTTTGCAAAACAAGTGTTCCCCGACAGCTGAACAGAAACCTCCTCTCTCCACAGAGTTCATCAAGTGTCATTTATGACCCGAGTCCAGCCAATGTAATAAATCCTCAAACCGCGACGTGTCTTTACAATGAGAGTGGGGAGAAATCCATTTTGCTTTCGACCGCGAAGGTCAAAGTTCAGAGTGCGACAGGGGCTTGGCTTGTAATGAACGCGATCCTCGATTCAGGGAGCCAGAAATGCCTTTGTAGCTTGGAAGCGTCAAATTTCCTCGGGTTGGAAAAATACTCTATGAATTCAACTATTGTAGGCTTGAATGGAGCTTGCATTTCAGTGAGGAAAAAGAATTTCCGCTGAAATTTCGAACGGAAGTTCATTTAAAAGAAAACTTAACTTTCTCATAGTCCCTAAAATTACTGGTTGCGTTCCTACACAGCCATTGGATTTAACAAAAATAAAATTGCCTCCAAATATAACATATGCAGATGCGGAATTTAATATTCCCAAACGAATTGATATTCTCCTGGGAGGTGAAATATTTTATGAATTATTAAAAAGTAAACAAATAAAATTACATGACAATTCAATAATATTGCAGGACTCCGTATTTGGTTACATTGTAACAGGTTCCATTCAAAACGAACCATCGAACTATTATTTTTGCAATTTCATCCAAGATCAGGTTGATAGAAATTTAACAAAATTTTGGGATTTAGAAGCAATAGGAATTAAAGCAGAGTCTAGTTGTGACCCAGACGACCAAGCCATGCAACATTTTAAATCTTCAGTACGTTTCAATAGTGGTCGTTATGAAGTTGGGTTTCCTTGGAAGGGCCATACACAAGAGTTAAATGACAATTTTTCCGTAGCAGAAAAACGTGTAAAATCCTTAACAAGAAGATTCATTCGTGATCCAACTCTGTACATACAATATTCCGAAATTTTGAAAGAATATGAATCTCAAGGAATAATTGAAAGGGTTCTAGAAACTGAAAAACCAACTGATAGAGCAGTATTCTATTTACCGCACCAAGCGGTCTTTCGCCAAGAAAGCCTAACTACAAAAATGCGCATTGTTTTCGATGCAAGTTCCCATGAAGATGGACAACCATCTCTGAATGACTGTATATGGTCAGGTGAGAATTTAAACCCAAACATATTCCACCTGATAATTTCTTTTCGCTTGAACACGATTGCTATCACCGCAGATATAGAACGTGCATTCTTGCAAATCTCATTACGTGACGAGGACAGAGATGCAGTTAGATTTTTGTTTCCAGACATTAGATCAAATCAAACAGATCCCTACAAGTTTCAAGTGTATAGATTTAAGCGTGTGATGTTTGGAGTCAACGTAAGCCCCTTCTTGCTCTCCGCAACAATTAAGCATCACATCGAGAATTACCGTGAGCAATATCCAGCAGCAACTGAAATGCTTGACACTTGTCTCTATGTTGATGACGTAATCAGTGGTGCTGATGACATCTCCCAAGCCTTAAAAGTATCAAAGGATTCTGAAACAATCATGAAGAATGCCAGCATGAAATTACGCAAATGGAATTCAAATGATCAAACATTGATGAGAACTTGGGAAAGGGAAGGCCTTGAGACACATCCTCGTCACCCGGACGACAGTTCCAAAATCCCTTCGTCAAAGGTTTTAGGGATACCATGGGATGTTGTCCACGACTATTTTACAATTGATGTTAAAGGACTTCTGCAATTGGACACGTCAAAACCCATCACAAAAAGAATTGTGCTTCAATCAGCTGGGAAAATATACGATCCAGTTGGGTTCTTGTCACCCTACACGATTAGGCTCAAATGCCTATTACAAGAACTTTGGCTACGGAAGTTATCCTGGGATGACGAGCTACCGCCAGATATTCATGCAGTATGGTCACAATGGTGGTTAGAACTTCCATTTTTATCAGAGTTAAAGATTCCGCGAAAGATCCTCGATTCCAGTGGAGATTCAAGTGAAGTCCAAATCCATACCTTTTCTGATGCCAGTCAAAAAGCATATGGAGCAGCCGCCTTCTTGAGAGTCAAGCACAAGGACAGAGTCAGCGTTGATCTTGTAACATCCAAGAGCCGTGTTGCACCTCTGAAAAGGTTATCCCTCCCTAGATTGGAACTGATGGGCGCTCTGCTTGCTGCACGCTTAGCAAAGGAAGTCAAGAAAATCCTAGATCAGAAGTGTTCAACCAGAGCCTTTTTCTGGACGGACTCTCAGGTCACCTTACATTGGATCAAAGGTCCAAGCCATAGATGGAAACCCTTTGTTGCGAACAGGGTTCGCGAAATCCAATCCCTCACTCGTGGTTCCACTGTTCCGGCAAGGACAACCCAGCAGATCTACTTACGAGAGGAATCAGCGTAGACGCTCTTACAACCAACTCCAAGTGGTGGAATGGATCCTCGTTTCTACGTCAAATTGACTTCCAGACCAAAGGACTAAATGAAGCGATCCCAGAAAGAATGTATTTAACGGAAATGAGAAAGAACTCAAATCCAAAAGAGGACATTTCCTTGACATTGACAGTGACTAAAAACAATTTCCTTGAAAACATTATTGATATTTCAAACAACTATGTAAAATTAATTCGTGTTGTAAGTTTTCTTTACAGATTCATACACAACTGCAGAACCAGAATTACAAAGATAAAGGGACCCCCTTACTTCACAGGAGGTAAGTCATGCTGAGAACTGGCTGATCCACTCATTGCATGAAAGGGAGTTCTATGAAGAAATGCGCAAATTGTTGGCAGGTGAGCCTATTCCTATGAAAAGCAAATTAACTCCACTTAATGTTTTCTTGATGAGAGCAACATCATTAGAGTAGGAGGCAGACTTACCAATTCAAATTTAAATGAGAAAGCTAAATTTCCCATGATTTTACCTAGTAGAAACGTTTTAACTGATATTATATTGAGCCATTATCATAAAAAATATTTGCATGCAGGACCCCACTCACTTTTATATCTTGTTCGTCAAAATTCTGGCCACTCAATGGCAGAAATAACTGTCGTAGAATTATTCATGAATGTGTGAATTGCTTTAAGAACAAGCCCATCACTATGAATCAAATTATGGCTAACCTACCGAGAGATCGTGTAACACCGAATTATCCCTTTAATGTCACGGGCGTTGATTTTGCAGGCCCATTCTTCATTAAGTTTAAAAATCAAATAAAAGGGGCATTAAATAAAATTTATGTAGTAGTCTATGTATGTTTATGTACAAAAGCAATTCATTTAGATTTTGTGACAGATCTCACATCCCAAGCATTCATTGCAAGTTTAAAACGTTTTTTGGTAGGAGAGGAAAGTGTGCAAAAATCACCACCGACAACGCTAAAACATTTGTTGGCGCAAATGCCGAAATTAAAAATTGTTCAAAATGATTAAATTACCTGATCACACATTAGCAGAATTTTTGACAAATGAATCGATAGAGTGGAATTTTATCCCACCCAGGTCCCCAAACCATGGAGGGCTATGGGAAGCAGGAGTAAAGGCATTTAAATTCCACTTAAAAAGAGTCGTGGGGAACGCACATTTAACTCTCGAAGAGTTCATCACAATACTTTGTGAAATTGAGGCTGTGCTAAATTCCCGACCACTCACTCCTTTGACGTCAAATTTCGATGATTTCGAAACACTGACCCCTGGACACTTCTTAGTAGGTAGACCCCTAACATCCATAGTTGAACCGCAAATAACTAATATAAACGAGAATCAGTTCTCGAGATGGGAAAAGAGTAAAGAAAATTACCCAACATATATATAAGCTTTGGAAACGCGATTATTTGAATAATTTACAAGAACGTCACAAGTGGAAATTTAACAAAAATAATGTTTCTGTAGGAACCTTAGTTTTAATCAAAGATGAAAATCTTCCTAGTACGAAATGGAGTACCGGAAGAATAACTGAAATTTTTCCTGGCACCGATGGTAAAGTGCGAGTTGTGAACCTGCGTATGCCAAACGGAAATATATTAAAAGGACAATCAGAAATCTTTGTATATTACCTGTATGAATTTTGTTATTAGTAATTATTGTATGTGTATAAATTAACTTCAATCGTATTTAAGTATCATAAAATGTATTGTGTATTTTTCATTTAAGTACTGTAAATATTGTGCATGCCTTTTTGCTTTGCAAATATTGTGTATTTTGTATGTAAGTATCGTCAATTGCATTATGTATTTGTATTGAAATTTCATTTCAATGGCGGGGACTCTGTTACGACCCGCATGTGCAGAGGGCGCTAGTAGTCCTCCTTGTTTACATTTCGTCAGTATGCTTGTAATGCATCCTCGGAGCGGACGTACCTACCGTCCTCAATAAACAAACAATTTTTAAAGTATACAGTCCACGCCTTTTGCTTGAGCAGTCAAGTTATACATAACTCAAAGTCTGCTCATAATCCGTTCTAGACATTTCTAGAATAACCACACCATTTGTGGTTAAAATCAGAGCTATCGACCTCACCCAAAAAGCATATGCCATAACAACAATGGATGCTGGGATGTTAAAGGAAAGTATATACATATAAATCATACATTGACTTGTTAAAAGCTCAAGGAGAAACACATTTTGAACAAATGAGTATCAACAATAAAAGGATACTGTTAATATAGTATTTAGTTTTTAACTAGGTTATATATTTAGAAAGTAAATATGTTTAGATAATAGATATTTTTCAATATGCAGATACCAATTACTGTTTTGATTGACTATATAAAAAACGTTGATTATTTTAAGTTGTTTGAAACATAAAGTGCATTAGTCAAAATACTTGTAAAAGTGCAGGACTAAATACATTCATCAGGTTTTCGCTAATTCATCATTTTGCTGAGGAGTTGAAAAGCTTAATTGGTACTTACACCGCAGCAGCATTGGCTCCATGTGAATAATTTGAAGAAACTAAACAGATTTTGTTGGAAAATAGCATAATTCATGTTACACCAATTTGGCTGCAGTGATGCTTATGTGCAAGTGTCATTTAATTTTATTCTTTTTTAGAGATATCCTACAGTATGATAAAAATAAATTTTATTTGTCTATTGTGAAACAAAAATTGAATAAGTTATGTAACATGGAGTTTGTATGAATATTTTCATACAAAACGGGAATAAGAACATGCTGTGTTTTCATTTGGATAGGCAGGATTATGTAGATTAATGTACAACACTGGGATATTGTACCGCATGAGTCTGATAGCACAATGAATAAAGTGTATACTATGACAAAATATTTATTAATAGCACATTTAAAATTGCTAATATTTATAATTGGTCAATGTCGAGTATATTTACCAAAGAAGTTTTTTAAGAGACAAGATTACTTATCACCACATACCAGTTAAAATCAGAAGTAGGGTTTCACATTTTTGTAACAACTTAAGTACTAGTTTATTATTGGGGTTGGATTATTTTGTGCGTACAAGCAAAATGTATAGGTTACGTTTTGAGTTACTGTTCACAAACAGAAATGAAATAGTGCCACTCTTGCTACTGGTTAAGGCGATAGGACATTATAAAAATGTTAGGTGTTTAATAGTTCAAGCAATATTACAATAACATAAATAAGTATTACAAATGGGACCTTTTAAATATAGAATTGAATACTAATAGAAGCATTCCATGTGTAAAATACTGTTTGGTACTTTTATAGCAATAACTTACTATGTTGTGTGGAATAGTTACAAATTTAATGAAAAAATGTCTTCTTGCAAACAATATATTAGTCATGTGTAGCCTACTGAAGGGAAAATCTAAGGTCAGACAGATTTTATGAACAAAAGGAGACTAACCCAATGACTGGAAAATACATAAAAACATTACTTGGGTTCTCAAAATGCATGTATTTTACTAACAACAATTGTCTTTTAGTATCAAATATGTTTAAATAATATTTTATATGTCGAGGTTAAATAATAATACAATATTTAGGCTACATAAAAAAACCACTCTTAACATCTTATTAGGAGTGATGCATGTATGTTTGCAAAAAAAGTCCCCTAGGTGATGTATATGTAAATAACACTGACCATTTTTAATAAGTAAATTTTGTAAAATCACATAACTAATTTGGGAAAATTTTAATATGTAGATAATTTATACTCATCTCATGCACAAGTTTTTATTAGTTAATTGTTTATAGGTGTAAATTTAATTCATAGATTAAAGTATATTTAAAAGTAAATTTTGATTGAAAGTAACACTTTATTTGTTTAAAGTAATAACAATCCTTTAAAAGAAGATGGAAGTTACAATATAGAAAGAAGAGTTAAGATTTTATAACGAATACTTATTGTTAAGTTAAATATAGTTATTTAATTTTAAGTTTAGTGATAAAGTAGTCAGTTAAGCTATAATAATTATAAACAGTACTTACAATTATGATTTTATTTTTACACACTGCTTGTATGTTTCTATTGCTAATATAAATCTAATTTCTACTTTAAAAAAACACTGACGTCACTAGCACTGATCAAGCCCTGTATCAAAATTCCTTCTAGACCCTTTTATAAATATGAGAGGCCTATTAGTGAGACTAGTTACATGTATTGGGGCTCCCTATAGCTTGGGGGCTCAGTATCATTGATACAGTGGTAGCTATATGTCCCTGTTAAAAAGTATTATTTTTGATAATATAATATACTATTTGTATCTAATTGTCTACTATTTTTAAAAAAAAAAACGAGTGTATACTCATTATGTGTTACTATAAGTTATTAAAGTATAAATCATGAAAAATATTTAATGTGCATATTGTATAAGGAAATAATATACTGCAATACCATCAATTACATTAAGCAAACTTCATAAACCAAGAAATGGACATCGCCAAGAGGCCCTCCCCCATACTACAATTTAACCCATAAAACCTTGTCTTTTGGTCTTGTTTTATACTATTATATCATTGTGAAATAAATTTAAGTGTTTATGTGGTACTGTGCAATCAAGGGTATCGATGCTATTAGTAATAGCATAGTATTTTGTACATAGATAGCATATTAAGGTTGTCAATAAGTTAGCATTTTACTGAGTTATTAATATTTACTTGCTTTTTCTATAAATACATTGGTTTTTGCCTATGTTATTGTGCTATACTTCTACTATGTACTTCAGTCCTATAGTACTGATTTTCTGTTTTATAAAATGTAATGTTTCTTCACCACATTAATTTTTACATGTAACTCAATCATACGTTTCTGTACAAATATCACACCTAGATGCTTTCCTCAACATTTTATAGAAATATAACCTCTCCCATGAAAGTAGTGTGTATACGCCACTGTTTATTTTCATTTATTTGAATTCCACAATTCTTTGAATTGCACAGAGTTAATATGTAGTTACTTTTACCAAGCAGTGCTTATTGTAACAATTTAAATTGCATAGTGTTGATCTGCATAAAGTTTTTATTTGCAATTGTTTGAATAGCATATTAATTCTTTCTTTGTAGCTAAGATGTAGTTTGCATTATGATATCACATTTCTATGTTGAAGTTCCTTTGTTTTGAAATATTCTAATTATATCAATTCTAATTATGTCAACCCATTGATATGTTTTTGGTAAAACTAAGGATTGGTATGTCTACACACATGCACACATTAGATTACTAGAAATTTTATTTGAAATTTTCATCGTAACAGTATTTCGAATTTTTAATTTGGTTTCAATAGTTTTTCAAGAAACATTTAAATTATTAGACACTTTTCCTTACAAAGAAAACTGTTTTGGAAACAATGCCAAAGTTTTTTTGTTTGTTTGAGAATAAAGGTTACAGAGTGATCATTGACTGTGCAGAATTTCCAATGAAAAAACCAACCGTCTTTTACACAGCAACAAAGAACATCTAGTCATTACAAAAATTGTAATATTTTAAATAAATGGTATAATATGTATTATGTCTTCAGGGGCTATCTGCTTTGTATCACATTTACATTGTGGCAGAAGTTCAGACAAGGAACTTTTTCTTTAAAGTAAACCAATGAATGAACTAAAAGATGTTTTTATGGCTGATAAAGGGTTATTAATTGAAGAAGCGTTAGACAAAATTGGTTGTAAATTAAAAAGCCCTCTTTTTTTTCAAAGATAAAATTCAATTTTATGATTCTGATATTGTTAGTAACTGCAAATTGTCTGACAAGCGAGTTACTGTGGAAAGAGCTGTTTCAAGAATCAAACAATATAAATATTTTGATGGTGCTCTTCTATATGAAAGTTTACACAATGTTGACAGTTTATTTATTATAAATTGTTTGTTGTGTTATTTTCATGACACTTTAACAAATGTAACACAAGAAAGCTCTTAATATAATGTTTCACTTTAACTATATACTTATTCTATGTATATATACAAACATTGAAACTAATTAATCGATAATTGAATTCCAAATATGGTAATAAATTCAGGCATTAAAATTTTCAGATTAAAATGTGTGTATAATAAAATATAAATTTGTGTCCATATATAGAATATAAAAGTCCTGTTCACACACATCCTTACATGATCAAACTAAAAAAGCCATTTTTGAATCTATAATTCTCTTACAAAAAAATAAAAATTGCAACATATTTGTGTGGTATTTATAAACACAAAATTTGTTTTTCAGATTTTGAATGTGGTATAAACCTATCATACAAATGTAGAAATTTTTTTTACTATATGTATCAAATATACATTTATTGGTTTTCGTACAATTTGAAAATTTATCATTATAGATTAGATTTGTTTTTGCATAAATATAAAAGACTCATATATTGATATTATCCTGCTTATAAGTCCTGAATAAATTTGTTCCATTGAGTTAGTTACAAGTATTGACCCAAGAAGAGAACTTGGATCAATTGTAAGACATTTATCGAGAATTAGGATCATGAAACACAGTAATAATATAATTTTTTAGGTTTACTTTTTAACTTTAAAGTACTAGAAATATAGTACTACAATATATTATCGTATAGTTTGGTACATCATGAAAATATTCAGTGTTTTATCAGCAATACTAGAATTAAAAAGTCTAATTGCATTATCAGCTGAGGGTGATTTTTAGATGCATCATTTTCAACAGTGTTCCTCAACAAGAAAATATTAATGATAAAGCTTCTAAGTTATATAAACAATTTTTAAAACAGAAATTGGCCTTGAAATCAATCTTAATTAAATAACTATGAGAATTTAAAACATAATCGTGCAGAAATGCTTTTAGTAATGTTAACCGAAATAATTTATCATTTCACACTGCAAGAGTCAATTGTGCTGAAAAATATTTTTCATTCAATTTAAGAGTGGAAAATTGATTTAAAATGAAACTGAAACCAAAACCTAAGCTGTAGCCTTAAAATAGTATGATTTGTACCAATACAGTGTGAAGCCTTTAAAGATATGTTATAAAATAATAATATTTGGCGCTTTGATAGTGTTAGTAATTATCACCTATAAATGTTTGAAAATTATTTTGTATAAATCATTGTCTCCTTAGATGGAAAAAAAGAAATAGAAATGAATCATACTAAGATATGGGATTATTTTTAGGAATTGTTTGAAACAAACTATTACACTATAGGGAAACATCCCAAGTTATTTTCGAGAAAATTTTTCCATACAGGAGCATACAAAATTTTTGTTAGATAGCTAGTTTAAATTAGTAATTAAAATTTATTTAATATGCATTATTTATCAACATTTAAATTTAATATTACATGATTATAATAGAAGTGAAACATATGCAAATTTTATTTTTAACTAAGAAATTCATTATAGTAATTTATAAAATGCTTTTATCATATTCTGTTGAAAGACTATCAGTGACATCGCTTCATTGTGTACTTATGAAGAGTATTTTTCTAAGATGTATGACAAAAGAGGGTTTTTTTGTATCAGTTTCAAATTTTATTTGATTTAATATGGATATATAAAGTTTAAACACTGTTATTGTATACTAATTTTTGAAACACAACTGTTCTATAAAAATTCCCAAGACATAGTAAGATTTTTTGACTCTGTAATGAAATAATATTTGCCAACTTTGATTGTCTGACTTTAATTAATAATTATCAGTTATGGAGATTTGAAATTTCTTTTAGTAATGACTGTCTTCAAAGATAAAAAAAATACTCTTAGTTCAAGAAAGGAATCATGTTAATACATAATTTTTACAAATAATGACTTAACTTTATTGGATTATTCTTTATTACAAATTATTTCTTATGAGTTATTGAATTACATATAAATTGTCTAATAGATGTATATAAACCACACAAATATTTCCATACACTTTTAAAAAATAAATCAATGATTAATATTAAAAGTTTTGATATCCTAAGAATAATACTGAAATGGATTTTCGAGAACTGCAAAAAGGAAACTTTATATGAATATTAAAAAAATAACAAATCAGGCTCTATTTTTTTCATAATTACAAGAAGTTTCTATGCAAAAAAAATTATAAAATTTGCTAAGCAATAGGTTTGCTTACAAAAAACGAATGAATGTATGTCAGCCGATCTGCTCTGAAACAAGACATTTTAGAATGTAAAAATATTGTTCGGAGTTCCAGGATTTAATGCTATCAATCCAAAAGAGCAAGGCAGTCTTCAGGAGCGATGAAAATTTATTGTTTAGATTCCTTAGAAGAAGAAGAAGTATAATTTGACTCTAAACGAAGATAAGTGTACCTACTCAAGTAATTCTGTCCATTTTCTAGGCTACATTATTCAGGATGGTATAATTAAACCGGATCCTGAAAGACTAAAACCTTTGCGAGATATGCCTGTTCCAAAAGACTCATCTGCATTGCAACGTGCTTTCGGAATGTTTGCCCATTATCGCCGATGGATCTCGGGGTTTTCTAAGAAAATACGTCCTCTTCTAGGAAAGAAACAGTTTCCTCTTTCTAGAGATGCTGTATTGACTTTTAATTCACTGAAGGATGATGTGGCAAATGCTGCCTTGGCAACAATTGAAGATGACATACCATTTAGAGTGGAAACTGATTCATCTGATTTTGCGATTGGAGCTACCTTGAGCCAAGTTGGACGTCCTGTTGCCTTTTTCTCAAGAACTCTACATGCATCTGAATTGAGACATTCATCCCCAGAAAAAGAAGCATATGCCATGATGTAATCACTTCGTCATTGGAGACACTTCTTGATGGGAAAGCATTTTGAAGTATTCACTGATCAACAAGCAGTCGCATTTGTATTCAATCAGCGATATGGTAGTAAAATTAAAAATGAAAAGTTAATCCGTTGGAGACTTGAGCTTGGTAGTTTTAAATTTGACATTATTAATCGTCCAGGAAAGCAAAACGTTATTGCTGATACATTATCACGTATAACTGGTGCTATAACTCAAAGAGTCGACTTATACAATCTTCACAACTCGCTTTGTCATCCTGGAGTGACACGAATGCACCATTGGGTTCGTTGCAAAAATCTCCCTTTTTCTTTAGAGGATATAATGAAAGTCACAAACTCCTGTTTAATATGTAATGAATTAAAGCCAAGGTTTGTTATATAAAAATGTTGGAACACTTGTGAAAGCTACTGCTCCATTTGAAAGGTTGAATCTTGACTTTAAAGAACCTTTACCTAGTGTCTCAAGAAATCACTATATTTTAACAATAGTTGATGAATTCTCTTGATTTCCATTCGCGATCCCTTGTAGTGACATTTCTGCAAAAACCGTAATATTGCATTTCAACATTTTCTCTATTTTTAGAGAATGCCATCATTTACTCATTCTGACAGAGGATCATCTTTCATGTCTCATGAATTAAAATCATTTTTAACTTCTCAAGGAATTGCAACAAGTCGTACTACTCCCTATAATCCAGCAGGAAATGGACAGGTTGAACGTTATAATGGAATAATCTGGAAAACTATACAACTTGCTTTTTAAGATCTAATAGTATGAAAGCTGAACAATGGGAAGGAGTTATCCAAACAGCTTTGCATTCCATTCGCTCCTTGTTGTGTATAGCAACAAATGCCACTCCTCATGAACGAATGTTTTCTCATCCTCGAAGATCCCATAACGGCTGTTCCATACCTACTTGGCTTACAAAGCCTGGTCCAGTTCTTATGAAAAATCAGATGCGTGCTAACAAATATGAGCCAAGTGTCCCAGAAGTGGAATTAATTGAAGTAAATCCTGACTATGCGCATGTAAAACTTGGTGATGGAAGGGAAACAACTGTCTCTATAAGACACTTGGCTCCAAGAGGGAAAACTACCATATCTGAAGACAACAAGGGTGCAGAGGAAAATGTTCAAGCTTATACAGATCAGCAGCCAATATACTCAGACTCAGCCATTACTTTAGAAGACTCGACTGAACAGAACATGAACACAGTAGCGTTGCGTACTACATCTCGTCACAGGCAACCTCCTGCATACTTGAAGGACTACATCAGGGACTGAAATAACTAGATTAAAATTAAAGGGGGTTAAATGTAATATTATTCTTATGTAATCTGGCCTCACTTAATTTTGTTTTCTAGATTGGCAACACCCTGTACAGTCATTGTGAAAACGCGTAGCGTTAATTAAAGAGCACTTTTTGAGTTCCTCACACCTCGGGCATTCCTCTTCGGCACTGTCAAAGGAAAAGAGGTATCATTGGTAGATGTGCAATGACGTCATTATTCTGGGTTGCCTGGTTTGGCATTACAGCATTTTTCTATGCCCTAGTGGTTCATTGAAACATAAAAGTTTTGTCCCCATTTGGGAGATTGTTTTTCAGGCAGTTTTTTCTTCCGTGTCTTGAGTATAATAGTTAAATACCCTTGCGTATGAAATTTTCACTGTAAAAATAACAATCTGTTCTTTTTTTTCATTTACGTAAATCAAAATATTTTTAATGGATTCAATTTTGTAGAAGAAATATATATTCGAGCTTAGTAAATGAGGAACTCATTTACAAATAAAAAAATTGTTATATAAATTTTTAATAATCCATTTACAGTGATTAATAATACTTTGAAAATGAATTACATGTTTCGAGTTTTATCCTTATGTAAGAAAAAAGAAGTCCCTTATAAATAAAGAAAATGTATGTTTTTTTATAATATATATTTATTGTTAATATTAATGTACATTTTAAAGGTAAATGAATTCGTTCTTATATCAGAATGAATTTGTACAGGCAAGTGATATTTTAAATTATTAGCTTAATTTCATTTTTGTAATTAGTGATTTGTTTTTGTATATATATATATGTGTGTGTGTGTGAAAGACTCATTTATTCACATTTATAAAAAAATTCTTCTAATAATCTGTTTCCTTTTAAATTTTAGAATTAAATCTACTGCAAAAGTTTTAGCTATATTATAGACTTAACTATATAAATAAACTCATACTTAAATTTTTATTTTCTATCTTTAGTAAAATACTATAAATACAGAGATTCGTGGCTATTGTATAAGAAACACCTCACTGTTCTAACTACCACATCACATCCATATTATTCGTTCAAGTTATGATCGACACATTTATCACATAATTCTCAAATTTGGCAATTATTTTAGAGGTTTTCTCTTCTAACATGCTCACACATATAAATCTTCATTCAGGGTTTAAATAAAAGACCTGAAATAGAGTACCACTTGAATCCCTTCATCAGTGGTTTGTTATAGAGAATAGTTTGTTTTTATAACAGGCAAGTATGATGAAGAAATGGTCATTATTGGAATTTGGATTCATCTTAAGAAGTATTTACTGATCTGCAGTAGCGCACACAGGAATTTTTCAAGGGGGTCCGGGGTCGAAAGTTCACCATTCTTGTATCATGCTCCTTTTGATTTTGTCGATTTTCGGGAACAAAACACAGTAAAACACTAATTTTTGAATAAATAATTAGCATTAATTAATAAAATTAATCATTTATAACAAGTAATTAATTAAATTTTACGTACTATATACTTATAATTATAATCAATCGGAAAAAATATCAAGGGCTTTGGGGGGTTCCAGACCCCCCTTGTGTGCGCCACTGCTGATCGGTGTTGTGTCACTCGAAGCACATCAATTTTCTCCTTTCCTAAAATATGTTTCCTCCTGTAAAGCTACTGCTCAAAAATTAATACGAAAATATGACATAAAATTATGCGTGTTCGAGCAAAAATAAAAATTAGCCATTAAATTATAATTTCCAAAAACTTATTTAGATTTTGCATACAGCAGATACCTGTGGAGGCCTTTTACACGTTTTGAGTGTAAATTATTGGGAGAGGGGATTGATCTTACATATTGATTTTCAAATGTAGTGGTTTTTATTGCTATGTTAATAAAGAATATTCGATTAATGTGAATTTTTCGATTTATTTTTGGACTGGGGCTAATTTTTTTTTCTGAGCTGCACATTTGGAAACTATTGTATTACCAAACGTCCTAAAAGGGAAGATTGTGTTTAGAATTAGAATGACGCGTGCATTATATTTCTTAAAATATTTTTGAAGTTAATTTATTTTTATCACACACAGAGATCAGAGCATTTATCTTAGAATTTCAGCAATGTTATACTGATACATCAAAAGAATTATAATTTATTGTAACTTAAAAATAAGAAGCTAACAAGTTTAACTTCTATCCATAAAACTAATAAAATAACCTTTTTATATGAAAGATGAAAAAGTAAGAAATAAATGTATTGTAATTAGTCATAAAAGAACAATTAAATACGAATAAGAAAATTTTTTTCCTTATATAAATAAGTTTACCAAGATACATGAATGATTTGCCCCTTGCTGACTTAAAGATATGTGCAGTCATAATTTTGTCTTATGTCAACTAATTGTATGCGTTTTACTAATCAAGAATTTTTTTAAAATTTCAAAGGATTTGATATTTTATGTTAACGAAAGCAGTATATTACAGTTGGAAAAAATATAAATTTTACATTTATTCTTTTGTGTATTTAAAGGATTTATTTTTGAGAACATGCAAATAAATCGATAGTTTATTAATGTCTCATTCAGAGGAAACATGAGAGATATCGCAATGAGACGAACCTCATTATTTGAATAACGATCAAGTAACGAGGATGATATCCGACCTGGAACCCAGTCAATTATGTTATCACGGCAATGAAAGTACTTTAAGCCTTTAGAAAGTTAACGTGTATTAGAGCCCTGCTAGATGATGGAATCCTCAATTGTGATCACTCGGCTACCACAGCTGTAAAAACACGTGAAATCTACAATGTGCTACTTTTTAACAAGTGACATTTATTTATGATTTTGAGACATAGTATTAAGTTAACGCCACATTCCTGCCATTTATCACATTTAACTGTCATTGTTAATCGATTGTCATAATTTTCAGCATACATAGGAACAATTAGATCAAAGATGAACATTATCATATAATTTTAATCCTTGAAAAATGCTTGGTGTAAAAATCTAAACTTAATCTTAAGATTCAATAATTATTATGAAATCTCTAATGCATCAAAACAGAATGAATTATCGAGGCAATAAAAAAATGACATTTATGAATGTTTTTATTTTTTTAAGAAAGTAAGTATACAAAATTTTTTAACAGAGTGTTGTATGAATAACTAATTAATTCTCAGAGAAGCAATTACAAATT
Source organism: Trichonephila clavipes (assembly GCA_019973935.1). NCBI lineage: Eukaryota > Metazoa > Arthropoda > Arachnida > Araneae > Nephilidae > Trichonephila > Trichonephila clavipes. The sequence continues at coordinate 1,649 of BMAU01016987.1, read as the reverse complement.
GATTAACCCAGTGCTTCTCAAACTTTCAATACTGGCGCCCCCTTTTCAGTCACAATTTTTATCGCGCCCCCCCTTATACATTAATAATGTACTGAATGCAATAATAATGCACATTGAAGCTAAAGCTACAATACGCGATCTTAATTATAAACCATACAAATTAATAACATAAGTATTAAATTTTGTGTATGTTACTTTTAATCAAAAATAAATTAAGTAATAGGATAATTATTATGTTATTTTTCCTTTCTCTAATTTTAAAATTGAACATATTGCAAAATGTGGTGGCTGCTTGAAGACAAAATATAGATATCAGCTAAATATAGAAAAAGAACTTAGAGGGTCAAATTCTAATCATAAGCATTCCTTATAAAAACTTTGCTTTGCAAGACAAACCCATGGAAGTCGTTAATACTTATTAAACTTGTTCTTAATTTAGTATTAATTAATTAGTTATAAAATACTCTGTGCAGCACTGATACATTAAAAGTATACCGGCTGAAGTGCGCTCTTTGCACGAGTTCATTTATAAGAAAAATAAAAACATTATTGATATAATAGCTGAATTGTAAGGAGAGTAATGCCAAGTGCGCGACAATGTTTACAAAAACGTAAAATAATTGCTCAAATTTTCATTAGTTTTAAGCGAATTGTAATTATAAGCCTCACAGAATTAGCATTTATAATTGATGTTAAAGAATGAACAATAATATAAAATTCCGATGAAGAATAATTGTATTATTTTTAATATATAAAGCGAAAAGACTTCAACATGTTTTAACCCGGGAGCAGGCGCGCACTCGATACGGTAGAGGGTTATTGAGTCACCCCAATCCTCTTTTCTTTATAATTATTTTATTGTACACGATACAAATCGTGATTCCAGCGAATAATTTAATTAAGAGAAAGTAAACTTACGTGCTTTCAAGGATTTTAAAATTTTTCTTCGGTAATAAAATAAGCAATTTTGTCCGAATTAACGATATCGTGTTCTGTGTGTCCCGCGCGACCACTTCCGGGTAAAAGTGTACTTATTATGATAATATGTATGTTGCTGCTAAAAGCAATTGTGTAAAACGTTTTTCGTTATGTGCTTTATATGTTTGAGATATGTTTATATGTATCATAAAACTCCTTTGCAAGGAAAAAAGCGCACCAGAGTAAAAATACATTACTTACAACTTCCTAAATGAGAAAGAAACATAAGAGAGGGTCATAACTAACTGTACGAAGAACTTAGGTCAAACAGATTATCAGCAAAAACAGATTACAGCTATAATGTGCAGTATTTCAAAAATAATCACAGTGATGAACTTTTTATGTTCCTAAATTTTTTTCGATTCTGGGTCTAGGATTTGTTTTCTCTCTGAAAGAGCAGTTTGTTAGATTAAAAAAGAAAACGTAATAAAAATCTCTCATCACGGGATTACAGCAAATCAAATAAAAGTTTTTTTATTTGGTTATACGATCAAAGATAGCTAATTAGGTATTGAAGACGTTTTTATTTTTGATGACTTAATATCGCGCGCCTATAAATTATATCAGAGTAAAAGTGCATTTTTTATTATGTCTGAAAGTATTTTGTTTTAATTCATTCCAGTAAATTAATTATTTTTTAAATCTTTTATTTTCGATATGCTCGCGCCCCC
>BMAU01016985.1:0-21061 GCA_019973935.1 Trichonephila clavipes | reverse complement strand
ACGGCAATCTCGTTTTGGGCCCATTCGACGAATCTACGCCTTGCTTGATCATATTTAAAATGTAATGCCACAAGATTATCCTTCGAATAAAAAAAAAATTCATGTCAATCGAATAATACATCGTTGTTTTATTGCAATTTAAAGTTCTATACCTCGAAAAAAACACCCTGTACGTTTTTTTTTTTTTTTTCAAAATCACTGTTCCGATCATAGTTAAATTTTAATAAAGTGAATGTATTTCTATGCAAAACTACATCTTGTCAAATATTCTCATGAAATTTTTCATATAGGTAGCTTTAAATGTGTGGAATGATTTTTTTTAATCTAAATTATATTCACAGTCCAGTCACATTAATGTGACCACCACGTACTTTCGACTTTGACGTTAAGTAACCAATCACAGAAGGATGCTGGCATCGCAGTGCTATTGAGCGTATATAAAGAGTGTGTGAGGGCTTCGGAAAACACTACAGTCGTTGGCGTAATGCAAACATGTAAAGAGTTATCCGAAGTCCAAAACGGCATAATTTTTGGCTTTCGGGAAAAGGTTGGAAGCATTTCCGAAACGGCTGGGTTAGTGGATCAAAACAGTGGTCACCGTGGTTAAAAAGTATCGTGCATGGCAAAATGCTGGCAACCGTCCAAAATCAGGTGACGTGGCAAATGTGGTGTACCAGGCCATAGGTGATGAGGTTACTGATGACTGCAGAGGTGAGTTCGGGAGAATAGACGTGCTACCGTTAAGCAACATACCACCCACATGAACCAAGGATCACCAAACAGTAAAAAGTCTTCCAAACTACCGTCCAGAGATCGCTGTTGTGCCACACCGGTGTTCCCTGGAAGCAGGTGCCCGGTTCATGCACTGCCATGCTGACTGCTGTTCATCAGCAACGAAGACTGGAATTTTTCATACAGGTACAGAAACTGGGCATCCAATGAGAGGCGACAGGTAGAGTTTTCTGATTAATCACGCTTTATACCCATCGGACGGATGGTTGGTGGCAAATACGGCATGAAACGTCTAAAAGCAAACACCCTGCAACAATTGCTGGCAAGGTTCAGGCAGGGAGCATTATGGTCTGGGGAATGTTTTCCTTAAATTTTCTGTGTTTATTCATCATTGTGGAAAGCACGATGGGTCAATAGAAGTACGCATCTGTCCTTTCAGACCATGTCTACCCCTTTATGCGCATTGTTTTTTCTCAGGATGGTGGCATCTACCAGCAGGACATTGCGGAGTGTCATACAACTGACAGCGTACGTGCGTGTTCAAAGAGCACCAGGATCAGTTTATCGTTCTTCCGTGTCCAGAAAACTCACCTGACTTAAGCCCAATCAATAATCTATGGAACCCTCTCGATCGGGTTGTTCGCGTCATGGATCCTCACGCGCGTAATCTAGTGCAGCAATAGAGTCGGCATGGCTCAACATCCTAGTGAATACCTTGAGGATCCTAAATGACTATTTTCCCCTCTGCGAAAGATGGTTATTCTGGCTTTTTACAGTGGTCACATTTATATATATATATATATATATATATATATATCTTTTAAAAGTTATTAAATTATTGATTAAGAATAGAAGTAAATAGGTGATGCCTCTAAGATGCTCAAAATTTTAAACTATTTTACGGGTTCTAACGCTGTTGAAAAAAAAAAGCGTCGACTAGAGCAGTGATCCCCTGGCCGCGGACCGGTGCTTATTCATGCATTAAATGGTACCGGAGCGCACAAGGAGCCTAATTGGAACCTTGGTTGCCCTAATAATTCAATCTAAATTGAAATTATTCTGGTTTTAAACTGTGCGTGTCGTCCAATAATAAAACTTTGTTAAAAGATAAAGTATTGATCGTTGAAGCGTCGCCATAAACGGCATTCATGCGAAAAATAAATTCTGAAATGAACAAAACCTGGCTGAGTTTTTATCCTTCAAAAAATTTAGTTGAAAATTATCGCTTAAGTCAGGACTGGGCAGACTTTTACATGGCACAGTCTATTTTTAATTTTTTTTTTCAATATGTTGCGATCCACCTTTGTAACGTAAGGTGTGATGAGCAAAAAGAAACTCAACAATACTTAAATTTTAACAATCAATAATAAATACAGACTATGTGTACTTCCCTACATAACTACAGTAGAAAAACTTACTCTTTTAAAACTACGTTTTAAGTAAAATGCGAACACATAATATAATTTACTCATAAATTTAATATCAAAGGATGCATTTTCAAATAATTCACAATACAAAAAAAAATAATTTTCACTTAAAATTAGTTCTCGCAGCTATATAGTCTTAGTAGAAGACTTAGTATTCATGTTATCTGCCCCAATCTTGAATACCTGGGTATATAATTACTAATTGCTTATCTTACACTGGATTCTAAGTGGTCGTTTGTGAAAAGGAAATGATATGTTATCTTAATTATATATATTCTTCGTTCAAAATGTAGATTCACACAGATAGGAAGAGCGAAAAAAGATGTTCAATGAATTGCAGCTTTTTTTAAAATTGAAACACTTTACTTCGTCTATTAGATTCCAAAAAATTATTCTTTACAAATTGCGTCCTTTTGAAGGAGAAAAAAAGCTTCTTTTTCCTCGAGAATATGTAACATGTGTTTTTAGTAATACTCGTATTTTTCACATCAACATTGCCAAATTGGAAACTTATGAACGTGATTCTAGTCTAGTAAATTCTTGAAAACGTCTCTCAAATTTGGGTTGCAGTTTTATTCACGGGTGTTTCCATTATCTTGATAACTACCTGTGTTTCTTTTAGTATGCGCGTCTAACGTTTTATGTGAAGGCGGTCACCACTAAATGCCTTGGCGGTCGGTCGCGATCGACTTAATGTTCTCCCCTGGCTTAAGTTGAACAGTGCATTTTTAAAAAAACCATCACCGGTGATCAATCAAAAGGGCTACATGTGTTTGCATTCCTGTACAACATGAATTTGAAACTGCTAACAAATTGTAGGGAGTTGGGTGTCGGCCCTGTTACTTGACCGTAGTTAAAATTTGTGAAGTTCGTCACCGATAGCCCTCGTGCTGTCTTAAGTGTCACGTTAATAAACACGCTAAATCGTTTTCTTATTGCTTGCTAGAATATGTGCAAAGCTTTTTTTTTTGTTCCAAAGAGTTCCATGTGTTAATACCCGAAATTCTAATGAACGTCTTTTATGCATATTTGATTATATATTAACTAGCTGGTATACACGTTCTTCGCACGGGTAAATTGAAAAATTAAACAATACAGATTGAAGAATAAAGGAGTTTTTAATGAGTTAATTTTACGTGAATTGCAAATTAAAGAAAAAAAACATTTTTGCATATCTCAGATGAACAAAAAACATATTTGTTAAAATTTTAAGTCTGTAGATCCAATAGCTGATAAAAGGGATTTTTATTTATTTATAACTCCCTGTAACTCTCCTGTCAGTCGAGCTCTGAAAGCACCTTCCTAAACTGATCTCTGCTCAGCAAAAGTAACACATTGTTACAAATTTTGTGTAATGAACGCTTAAAATAGTGTAAATAGTTTGTATCTGGAAGTGTAATACATTAATATTACTTTCTGTTGTATTTATTTTATGTTTACATCTTGCCATCACATCTCCCTTCGAAATCTAGCTTTATTATGAAATAAAAAATTGTGATTAAACTGATCGAAGGAATAAATTAAAAGCGAGCGCGCACTGAGGCATGGCGTAGACAAAATAAAAGGAAAGTTTTGCTTCACACAAAAAAGATAGATATGGGATGTAGCTTTCCCCTCGCGGGATTTTGCAGACGGCAGAATTTTTTCCTACTTTCTTGACAATTGTCGTTATATTTTAGAAACTTCACGCAATATCTTTATAAATTATAACCTAAGTGTATTTCTGATGTATAAGCTATATTATTGTAGTTTCATTAAAATCTATTCAGTTGTTTTTCCGTGAATTCCATCCATACAAACTTTCGCGTTTATAATATTAGTAAGGATGAAGTATTCGTTTATAAATGTACTTAAAAAATGTAAAACTTATCTAATTTTGAAACAATAAAAGTTAATATTGCTATACATTTTTTTTAAGACAACCTCTTATATGTATAACAATTCCGAATATATTCCTCTCGTACTGTTTTGATCACTGGCGTAGCTAGTCCTGAGTGTATCGAAATTTCCTGGAGGGCCCCTTAACATGTTACGATATTTTTGCTACCATATGTTGAGGCCCCGTATCATTGATATGGCGGTAGCTACGCCCCTGGTTTTCATCCACATATGCAATAATTCTCTCCCCCATACATTTTTTATTGTTTTTTAAAATACTCCTTCACTTAAGAGCTATTCTTTAAAATTAAAATATAATATTTTTCATTCTAAATAATGCAATGATATTGTAGAAAAAAATGTAACACTAAGAGAAGACCCACAGGAGTATGGAAGTGTAAGACAATTAGAAAATGGAAAACTCAAGGGTATCATGTAGTTCTTTTTTACGATAAAGGTCAGTTATTTGTGTTTTCGATCTCTCTACGTGATGCCATTATTTCCACCTACGTACTTGCCTGTTTAATATCCAGTGCGTCAGGAGATAAACAACAAAAGAAAAAAATTATCTTAAATTTTTTTAAAAAAATAACTTTATTTTTCAATCCGTGGAGAACAGATACAGTGGCGTAGCTAGGTATCCAAAGGCCTTGGTGCTAAAAAAAAAATGAGGCCCTATCTTGGTTGGATTTTATCAAGTAAAAATATATGAATATTTTAAATATACGAAGGTACAGTTTTTATTTACTATCTTCTCTTTTTTGGTGTTGTTTGCGTTTAAGCACCACTACGGGGGGCATCCCTAATTTCTGTTTTATAATTGATGCAATGCAATTCGTATGTGATCAGTATTTACTGACGTTAAAAAAAACGAGAAACATAATGCTACGCTACAAAACGTCGTTGAGGGAATCCCTAGCTATTTATTTGGGAGGGATCGAACTCATCCACCAAAGGGCTTAGAGCTACAAAATGGTCCACCAAAGTAGACAGGAAATGATACAAAAAATATGCGTGAACAAGAAAATACAATACAATATTATAATAATTTTAAAAAAAAAACTGGAAAAGAGCAGTGGAAGGGTTGCCTCTTGTGTAGGTTTTTTTAATTTATAGTAAGAAGTAGGGTAAGATTTTTCATGGAACTTTCAAGTAACTTAACTCAGTGACGCAATAGCCCATGAGGGCCAAGGTCTACTGTCCTCCAACTCAGTACACGTAACCTTGGGCCCTGAGGTGCATAAGCAGATGTTCCGGTCAGTCTGAAGCGAAACCCTCAGGATTAAGTTATCAAGCAAGCTTGGTACTCTTTTATCGACCCGCTAAAAGGATGAAAGGCTTAGTCAACATTGCCTAGCCCAGGGTTTGAACCTCAGACCTGTGGTACGGAAGCGTGATGCACTAGCCACTGGGCTTCCCTTTCAAGTAACAGTTTATAGAAAATTGAACATAATATAAGCTTTTCAATAAGTTAAGTCCACAACACTAAACAAAGAGCGGAAAAAATTGGGGGGAATTCCCTACGTTCAAAATTACTTTCAACTGAATTGCCATGATTATAATTATGTTGCAACCTTTTATAATTATATGTTAAATTTGGGAGAAATTATCGCAAATTCGACTTCCATGGTGCTAAGGGTCCGAGGGCCTTCCTCAGCTTAAGAGCCCCGCTGCATGGAATCTCTTACCCATTGGTAGCCACGCCGCTGAACAGAGATAAGAGTCATTACATGTTCTCGTCTCATCCATAAAATAACGACGAACAGGGATATTGCTTATATATTGCATGCATAGTCGTAAACAAAACAAAGCTTTACAAACAGCTCGGTTTACCCGCTATATTTTGTTTAACCCTTTATCTACCGACGATACTTATAAATACCTTCACTTTAAAATTACATAGAATAACCATTTTTTCGAATATTCTGACGATACTTAGCAGGAATATTCTTTGAAATTCACTCTTCCAAGATATATGGCAGCACGGGTTCTATGATGAGTATTTTAGAGGGGAAGGCGAATAGTTTTATAGCAGAAACTGTGTTTTTTCAGCAGATGGCGTCTTCAGCGGATTGCGAAAATTATCATTTTTGTCCCGAAAAAATAGCTAATGTTTTATTTACTTATTTTTTTGTGTTAATTAAGACCTTAGAAAACGATTTGACTATTTATTTTAAGTAAACAGTGTATATAATTAATTTTACATTTGAATATCTTTAATTAATTAATTAGTTCCAACGGATTAAATTTCCTAAAGTTGAGAATTTTGTTTAAGTATATCCCTTAATTTTCAATGTAGTGACCCCCAAAAAAAAAATATTGCATGAAAAAAACTGCAGTAAATCATAATGCGGTAGATAAAGGGTTAAATTGAATGTCAAATACAGAAAAATAAATTATTTTTTGACAGTCAACTTTCAGTTAGTAACATAGGAGTATGAGTCCATGACTTTAATACATTGTTGTTTAGCAACAAAACAAAATTGTTATCAATTTTGTACAAGATTGTCTGGAACCACTTACGATGTGGTGTTAAAAAAAAACTGAAAATACTTTGTGACGCATTAATTCTAACACGCATGTTTTATGGTTTAGAAATGATATTTGGGAGGAGAATAAAAACATTTGTGAAGGTATTATGTAATCCACTAATATGAGACATTTTATAAATTTATACGCATAATTGCGCAGATAGGCGAAGTTTGAACGGAGTGATTTTACTGACATTCATATTAAAGATAAATCTGATAAGAAAAACAATAGGCAGTGAAACAGTTGTTAATTGTTTGTTATCGATCATAGTAAATGCTGAAAACATGAGAAAAAGAAATTTTTCTCGAAAAAAACGTTGTTTATAAATACTTTTTGTAACAGTGTTCTTTTTAAATATTAATAATAAAATAAAAAAATTATAATATTTAAAAATTATTTTAGAAAATAATTTATAAAACAAAATAAAAATGCCGTCTTATCAAATATGCTAAAATTAGAGGTAGCAAACATTTTCAGTTTTTTTTTTTTTTTTTTTTTTCAAATGGATTGCTGACAACAAATTGAAATTGAAAATCAGTAATTTTTAGTATTTTTACTGAGTAATTAAAAACTTGATCCTTCATTTCTTTTTTATAACACAATTAGTCCTAATTTGTAATACGTATTTTCATGATAGCTATGGAGTTTAAACATGAAAATTAATTAATGAATTAAGATTAAATGAAATAATTTAATAGTTTTTAAGCCTTTAAAAGGTATAATAAGGCTGTCTTTTACCAAATATCACGGAATCAAATTTAGAATATAGTTTAAGTTGAAATTTTTTAAGTTAGCTTCTTGTACAGGGTGTTCCAAAAATAGCAATCCATTTCCATGAAAACAATAATGTATTGATTCCTTTTACAGGTGTAGTGTCTGAGACTACTGTTGGCGAGGATTATGGAATGTTGGCGCAAATCGGAGCAATTTCGGAGGGGTTACAGAGCTTTTGAGGGAGAGGGCTTTTGAACCTGGAGAGTACGGTCAGGGAAGAGAGACGGCCCCTTGTTGTTTTCGGAGGCGGGAAGTGCTGAACTGTTGTTGGGCCGAAGGAAATGGAATTCTTTCGGTGAGATCGACGCGCAGGTGTGGTCTGGTGTAAAAGAGAAGAATAGAGTTTCTTGAGAGTGTTTTTAACACGGCAGACATTGTAGTTTGATTATTTGATTATTGTATTTAATCAGGGGAAATGTGTTAATCAAGATAAATTATGTGTAGTAGTTGATTGATTTGAGAAATAATTAAGGAAGTAATTACGTTATTACAACAGGTGTTTGAAAAATGCTCTTCTCAGAAGAAATAATTGCCATCGCTTACTGGAAACTGAATGCTAAAACATATGAAGAGGTATGACCAACGAAAATACGGAAAACCGCCACCAGGGACGTTTTAAGGCATGGGCCCAGGGCCGCGCCCTCGATGAGGGCCTCGTTTCGTTCTCGACTCAGTTTTAATAAGATCATGACTAGGATAATTTTAATGATCCAATACTATTCGCGTACATATTCTCCAAAAAACAACGAATTTCAAGTTGCATGCCTACTGTCAAAAGTGGCAAGTCTCTAATGATGTAATGACCTTTGTCTGTGTCTAGGCCTAGGCCTAACACTATAAAAAATCATTTAACTTATTTAATCGAAATGCGACCATATGTCGAGTCGGTTTGTGCCTTGGTTTGTGAGGTTGTGAGTCGTGTGCATTTATTTGTTTTATATTACCGTGTGTAAGATTATTTGACAATGCATGCTATATACCAGACGTTCCCAAATACTTTTGCCTCATAGATCCCTTTTCCTCCCCCCCCCCTCATAGATGTTTTTTTGGCTTGGGGTAGACCCTTGCTTACCTAATATTGAATTTTTACGAAATATCAACTTCATTGTATTTTTGATAGCTAGTATAGAGCTACATACTTTAAAGAATTGAATTTCTCAAAATATAGTGTTTATAAAACTTAAGAAGTGCATGTTAATTAATTAGATAAAAAATTAATTAATTCATAACGTAACGGAACAACAAATAAAGGCTTTTAGTGGGAGGGATGAATTTGGTGCTTCAGTAACAAATTTTCAACGTTTGGTTATCTTTTCAGATTTAACCCTAAATCTCTCATCTGTTAGTATATATAATAACCAGTTTTTTTTTTTTTAAATTTCTTTCTTTGTTTTGGAGATGGGCAAAAATGCTGAAACTCCTCACTAGGAAAAGCAATTAAAAACTTTCTCACGATATTCTACAACAGGTATGTCTTTTTAAAGCCAAAATTGCTTGTATATGTTTTTTTAAACTATACTTTAAATCTTCGTTAGTGCCTATTGCGATCAGGTCCTATTGTAATATGAAATTGTTTTTTTCAATGTGCCCATATGAATTGATTGTGACTATGGTAATACAAACCATATTCAAAATATTCTCAAACCTAGTTACAAAATCAGAATAAAGGGTATTTAAATGTAGAATGTAGATTAAAAATGTCCTGAAGGATTGTTTGCGACTAATTGGGAAAATTCACGATGACCTGCTTTAGCTTATTTCTGGAAAGAAACGCTGAAATATTCTTTGTTTTAAAAAAAAATTGTGCTGTCTCACCTTATAACTGCAAATTCAGTTCATTAAATTTAGTAAATAAATTTCCTAAATAGATAAAATTTGTGGTTTCTACTTGATTAAATCTTCTTTCAAAATAATAGTCACGATCTGGTTTAATGAGTGCCACTATCATAGACGCCCATTTACACGTCATGGACCCCCAAATTATTTTTTCGCTTACATGGACCCCTTGCAAGTCATCATAGACTCCTGGGGTCCATATAGACGACTTTGAGAATCAATGCTATATACCGTCTATTTTTAAAAAACACAGGTAGGGCCTACTTTTGCATAGGGGCCAAGGGCCTGAAAAATATTTCCCTGGGCCCAAAGCTTCAAAAAGTCTTAAGACGTCCCTGAACAAGAGCCAATATCGGGCTACTTGTGAATAAATTCAGACGACCATCAACAATTGATGATACGATCAAGAAACTACCTAAATTTGTGTTCACAAGCAACATGATATTGGCCTTAGGTGGCTGTTTTCTGGCTGACAACTGACACCACATATTTTAACCCCCAGTTTCAGGAAACGTTAGCTATTCTTTCTTCTAAGGAAAGCATTTCTTCAAACACATGTAAAAATTCAATACCGTAATAACTCGAACTTACGCGATAGGTGGGATTGAGTTACAACCGTGTGTAGGTCGAATTTTCGTAAGCGAGATATAACTTCGCATACAGATTATTTTTAGTTGGAGATGGAAGAAAATAATAATTTAGAAAAAAATGTCTAATAACGTCTTCCATAGCAAAAATACAAAATTCCAGGCTGAACTTTATTTGACAAAGAAGGTTTCATAAAACCTAACAATTTTTTTTTTTTTTGCCAGCTCAAAGATTTTTTTTTTCCCGTAAAATTTCCTCGTAGTATACTATTTTTTTTAGTTTGTTCCTTGTTTTGTTGAAAAAAATATGCTCTTCGTTGGGGGGAATCTATATTTTCTAAGATTTGTAACCTCTTTTTTCAATTAAACTGAGGCCGTCCAGCCAGTATGGGGGATATGACCCTCGGATTGTAACCGAGTGGGTTCGGGTTCGAATCCTGAATAAGGCATGGTTGTATTTTCTTCGGAAAAAGAAGTCGGACTTTCGCCTGTAATGGATTCCCCTCTCGAATGGAAAGCAGCGCACCCCTTCTTGTTGTATGCTGGGATCATCATATGTAAATAAATGTCTATATTCTGTTTGTATTGTATGTCTCTGTTCTCTTCCACTTGTATTTCATATGTATCCCAGGATAAGAACACGCAACAACAACAATTAAACTGAAGCCCTCTGTCAAATTCCCAACACACTGTCATTCGATCTTCTGATTGAAACGGGGTCTAAAGATTTTTGTTGTGACAGCATTAAAGAGCGAAGGGGTGATCGACCTGAAAGCACCCAAGGAGCGAAGAGGTGTTTGACCCGAAAAGCGCCGCTTAGTTTCTCTTTACTTGAGTGGCAACAGGGGAAGGTAAAGCGCTCCGAAAAGGGAGAAAAAAGGTTCTTCTAGATGCGTTTGGAGGGAGCAGACGGCTATGAGCGTGCGCGATAATATTTAACCTTTTTTATGCATCCATGTAAATAGCTTAATAAATGTTTTATTTAAATTGAGAAACACTCGTAGCCACATCATTTAATTCGCACTTAGTTTATAGATTTGTAAATAAGTTGTGAGAATTGAACATTTTCTGGCACACCCGGGTGGGCAACGAGTGTTAGAAAAACATTTTTGAATATAAGAAAGTGGATCATGGATGCTTTAAAATTGAGACGCACGCCGTTGAGGACAGCCTTCACGAAGGCTGTAAATCATCTTCAGGAAATTATTGAAAATTATCCTGTAGATAAGAATGCCGTGAAAACGGCTTTTGAAATGCTTGATGCAAAAGGCGTTAAGCTGAAGAAAATCCACGAGGACATTCTAGAATTAATGATCGAGACAAACTGTACGCAGGAAGCGTACAACATTGAATTTGAAGCCATAGAAGTAGGGTTTCTGATTTCCCGGGTTTTTCCATTCCCGGGAATGGCCGGGAAATCCCGGGAATGCAATTGTCGTTCCCGGGATTCCCGGGAACACATCAAAATTTCAAAAAAATTTAAAAACAATTTATTTTTAAATAAAATCAATAATAATTATATAAAATAAGGATACATATAAAGTTCAAAAGTAATACTTATTTATATAATGAGCTACAAAAATACAAAAATGTACAGTAAATTGATTATTCATTTTTAAAATAAGATTTCAAAAAGCATAAGCAATTAATACTTTTATCACTCAACCTAGTTCTAAGCTTTATAACGAACAATCCAGCAGCAGAAAATGCTCTCTCGGCTTCAACTGACGTTGGAGGAATTGTTTTTAAAACATCACAAAGTTTTATAATGTTTGGTGACGGATTTTCAGTCGAGTCGAACAACTGCATCTCTTGTTTCATGATTTTGTTGAAACTGGTACTTTTTTTGTTGAACAATATAAAACTTTTGTTTTAGAGTAAATTGCTTTCTCTAATTTTTCGTCTAATGTCAGAGGTTTTTCTTTCAAAATCTCTATGCTCTCTTCTGAGTGTGAAGAGTTGGATATTGATTCCTCTTCTTCGCAGAAAAGCCTTGTCCCTATCATTTGGGCTTGTCTAACCAAACAATTTTTACCAGGCAATCGCGAAATATCGCCAGTAACTGCAGCTGCTTCTTATTTTCTCCCAAAATTCAGGTATTGCATTAATCCTATTAAATTAACGTTGCGTCTCGCATTAATTCTTTGGATTAGAGAATATTTCATATCTTTTGCAAATTCTGAATTTTGTTCGTTCAATTCTCCAATGACGAAAGAAAATACACCTTCTGCAGTTAGCAAAGTTGCATTTCGACTGCATAATTTTTCTAAGCCAATTTTTACTAGCTTTAAACCTTTTACAATTGTAGTCACAGTTTCAAACTCTACATTGACCATCATTTGTTCTTCTTTAATGTCAATTAATGCTTTTAAAATTGCTGACTTTATTTCTAAAAATCTTTTAAGCATTGCCAACAAACTATTCCTGCGTGTTTTGGTATCCAAACAAACCATCTTTTCACAGCCAAACTCTTCTTCAACATATTTTTGTAAAATATCATTCTTTATAGGGGACTTTCTGAATAATTTTACTACATTTTTAATCTTTTTTATAGTTTCATTTATGTTAGGTATGGAATTTTTTTCTTCATAAGTGACATGAAACAAAGCATCTGTTCCTACACCGCTTTCAAATTCTAAATCTAATGCTTTGTCTAAATCTTCAACAAGCTCTTCACTTTCACCATTGTCTTCTTCTTCATGCGATTTATCTTCTACTTCAACAGTGTTTTCTACCAAATCTATTTGTTTATTATAAAGCACATCGCACACGGCTAGGTGTATGGCGTGTGCATAGTACAGGTGATACTCACAACTCATTATTTTTCCGAACTTAACCATCATACTATCACCATCAGTAACACACGCAACTATGTGCTTTTCTGTTATGATTCCGAATTCCTGTAGTTTAGTATCAACTGCTTTAACAAAATTTTCTGCTGAAAAGGATCCACTAATTCTTAGCATTCCTAAATCAAAGATTTCACCCTCATTGAAGTGAATGTTTATGTTCAAATAGCGTCTATTTTTAAGCGATGTAAAGTCATCGAGCGTCAAGCTACAACGAAGTCCTGCGTTTAACTTTGATGAAATTTCATTAGTAACCCGAGCTTTAATCACATTATATCGTTTATATACAAGCTTCATAACATCACTAGGGTTTGGAGGAAAGGAATAACCTTTATCATGTAAGGACTTCCTAATAAAGTTACTTTTTGTTATTGCATTACGTGAATCCATCTACACAAACAAGTTTACTTACAATTTCCTCTAGTGTTTCTTTTTTTTTTTCTTTAAGAAAATATGATAATAAGGGTTTCTTTTGTTCAGAAGTAATTCTGATATCATTATCACTATCAATTTTTCTCTTAGTAATTTCAGTATTTTGTGATCCTGACGAAACGGATTGAGTTGCTTTCGATATATTATGCTGAATTTGTAAATGCCGAAGCAAACCACTTGTAGACCAACCTCTACACTTCAAAATATTGCTACATTTCATGCATTTTGCACTTTCTTCATTTTTATTTTTTATGAAATACTGCCAAACAAAGGACTTCGTAATTGAGACAGACATATTTCAAATGGTTATGTTTAATTTTTATATCTGAAAGAAATATATAAATTGTAAGAAAAATAAGTAGATCTCAAATATTTGGATGTGTTACATCAACAGAACAATTAATTAATACAATATAATTTTTATGTTCAGAACAAAACTTGAAACAATATTTTTCGTTTCGGTTCTATTAAATATATATGTATATATATATATAGGTATATAACTATATGTCTATTTTTATATTTTTGTTTATGTATTTGTGTATATGTATATATATGTATAAATTTATATATATGTGTATGTATATGATTATATTTTGAAAAAATTCTTTTATATTGGATTATATATATATATATATATATATATATATATATACATATATATATGCAGTCAGACCACCATTTTACAAATCTTTCTATATTGCAAATTTTTTCCTGGAACCTAGAACAGAAAAATATTGAAAGAGGAATCGCTATTTAACAAATTTTCCACATAATGAACTTTTCTTCTGGTTTTAGCGACTTCGTTAAATAGAGGTCCGACTGTTTGTGTGTGTATATATATACTAAAATACTATAAATCTAAAGAAGCAAATCAAATATAGGAGTATAAATATATGCCAAAAGTTAAGTACATATCTATCATCAGTTCCAGTTTTTGTTCTGGAAAGACTTTCTTTCCCTCAGTTTCAATTCAGCCTCGACTGATTAATTTTCAGATTTTTAAACGTTTGATTTTGTATTAAAAAGCTGTATGTAATATAACTATAAATAAACCTGATAAAGGTTTAGAAAGTAAATAGTGTATCAAATATATTTTCATCCATGCTCCCCGCAAAATTAGTATCATTTTGTGAGAGAGGCAAACAGAAATTTTAAAATCTGCCTTTTCACTCAATGAAATTCCCTAGATGTTTTGATAAATAATTTAAAAAGGCAGTTTGTAACGAAATCTACAGAAAAAAGTACTTCGAAGGAATAAATAATTATTCTGAAGAAAGAAATTATTAAAAATTCGAATACAAAAGAATTTGCTTAGTTTATAATAAATAAATGTCACTCTATCTTTATTTTGCAGATGCTGTTACTGTCTCGATTTTTCATTTTTAACTTTATCATATACACAGGAAAAAATCTTTCCCTAAATTAAAAGTTTTTATTTATTTATTTATTTGCACTAAAGAAAAAAATTGTGTTGGCATGGAAACAATGTTACAACTCAAGATTTTATAAATTAAAAACCTCGAGGAAAAAAAATTCACATTTGAAAAATAATTACTAAAATTAACCTTCCTTTACTGACTCATAGGCGTTTGAAAATTAACCAGTCTAAGGTGAATCAATTATTAATTATTAAGGTTGTTACTAAGAGATAAATATTAATAAATACGTGAAAACTCATTAGCTGCTGAAGTGCCGATTATGTGCGTTAAAAATTTTAATTATTGATTTTAAGGTATTTTTTTTGTGCAACCGATTTCTTGTGTATGGAATTGTTATATTGTAGTTACATAAATATATACAAATATTAAGAATCTCACTCGAAATTTAGGTATAGAAAAATAAGAAATATCGCGAGATTGTTATAAAAATATTCTCCCCCCAACAGTTTGTGGGCTCATTCCCTTCTTCAAATTGCTCATTCAATTAAATAGCTCATAATAAAGACAAGTATCCGAAAAAAATTTTTGAAAAAAGATTAAACAAATAATAGTTTTAAGTATTAGTATTTACGTTATCCACATAAATCAAGATCTTGGAACTTCGATCAGACAGTGCTAATTTGCTACGAAATGTGATTACTCTAAAAAACCAAATACTTCTTGTTAACGAAGCTTGATACAGAGATAGAAATTGATTTGGACAGATACTCCTACCCGCAGCTAGCTGGAAAATTTCTCACCAATCCAACGAAAGCGTTAATCTTTCTTTCTCATATTACACTCTTACCCCACGAACATTCTTTCGTTCAGGAAGTTCGGGGTGAATGATCGAAAATTGTCACAGTAGGGTCAGCTAACGATGTCCGAGGTTGAAATCTACAGTCGAGTCAAAAATAACTACCTCATAGATAATTGAAGCCCCGTGCGATTCCCGGGAACGAAGTATAATTCCCGGGAATAGAAAAAGTACAGAAATCTTATGATTTCCCGGGATCCCGGGAAAGAAACCCTACATAGAAGGCTATACTGAAAAAATGATTGCCTGGCAAGTCCGTATGAAAAATATCATGAAGACAGATGCTTTGGGACAGAAGGACAACCACAGCCTGGTCACATCTTCGTCTTCATCTCTGCGACTTCCCAAGATTCAGTTCCAGCAGTTTTCTGGAGAGTTGACGGATTGGCTGCGTTTCCACAACCAGTTCAAGAGAATTCATGTAGATGAGAGCATTGATGATGGGGACAAGTTCCAATATTTAATCCAGACAACAACTCCAAAATCCGGGCCAGGGATATAGTTGAAAGTTTTCCGGCGACACCTGAAAACTACAGAAAGGCTTTTGAAAATGCGGTTCGGACAAGAGGATGCCTTGATTCAAGTCTATGTGAGAGAACTTTTAAAGCTTGTTTTACAGAACACAGAAGTCAAGAAAATGAATTTGTCTTCGCTGTATGACAAGATTGAGGCCCAGCTACGTGCCTTAGAGTCCTTGGGAGTCACCAAAGAGAAATATGCTGCCCTGCTGTTCCCGCTGGTGGAATCCTGTCTTCCCTCTGAAATTCTGCGCGCCTGGGAGAGATACGTTGGTTATTCATCAGATGAATCAGGTAAGAAAGACCTTGATTCTCTTATGAAATTTTTATCGATAGAAGTAGCGAGTGAAGACAGAATAAAACTTGCTAGGAATAGTTTTGATTCTGAGAAATCTAATTATAAGACAAAGTTAGGAAATCTTTCCACTACTGCAACTGCTGCAGATCTATTTAATAGTAACTTTAAAAATAGGAAAGACTTTAAATTTAAGAATATTAATAATAATTGTATATTTTGTGAAAAAACGCATGCCTCTGAAAATTGTTGTGAAGCAGCTTCTATGCTATATGAAGTTAAGAAGAATGCTGTAATTAAGAGAGGCGTGTGTTACATTTGCTTAAAAAATGATCACATGTCACATTCATGTAGATCAAATGTTAAATGTATAATCTGTAATAAACGGCATTATGCTGTATTATGCTCTAAATTTCCTTTGAGATCGGGTTTGGAAACCGAAAGTGCAAGTATTGAGAATAGCACGACTGCTAGTTCATCTAGCTCTAATGTTTTGGCTAATCAAGCTTGCACTACTGAAGTTCTCTTACAGACTCTTGTGGTTGTGTTGCAAAACGGAAACCATAAGAGTTAAGTAAGGGCTTTAATTGACACCGGATCTCAAAAATCTTATATTTTAAATTCCACAGCTGAAAATTTAGGATTTAAATATGAAGAAGAAGAGTTTGTTCATTCTTTATTTGGTGGTTCAAAAACAAAAATGTATAGGCATAAATGTTATAATATTTGTTTAACTGAGATATTGATAATTATTATACTTGTAATCTAAATGTGTATCACCAAGAAATTATATGTAATGTAAATGAATTAAAAAATAGAAAAATTAATTTGTCAGATAGCGGGTCATAATTTAGAGGGGGGGGAATAGAAGTATTACTAGGAGCAGATGTAGCTGGAAAGCTACTGACTGGAACTATGTTCTATTTAAAATCTGGCCCCGTAGCAATAAAAACTAAATTAGGGTGGACGCTTATGGGAAAAACCTATAGCAATGAAACTAAATTTGATAAAAATCATTTTATGAATGTTACTTCTGTTTGTAAATGATATGTGTATTTCCGATTTGTGGAAGCTCGATTCTCTTGGTATTACTGATCCCGTAGAAACTAAGACAAAATTAGAAATACAAAAAGAGACACTAAATCATTTTCAAAAAACCATAAGTGTAGATATTAGTGGTCGATATGAGGTAGTTTTGACTTGGGTTCTAGATAACAAACTTTTATCATCTAATAAGAAATTAGCTGAAAATAGACTTGAAAATACTAAAAGGAAATTAATTGCAACGGGTAAATTTGAGGAATACCAAGATGTTTTAGACCTTTGGTTATCAGAAAAAATAATTGAAGACGTTAATGATGACAAAGAAAATTTTGTTCATTATCTCCCGCATAGGCCCGTTATTAAAGAAAACAGTACAAGTAAAATAAAACCTGTTTTTGACGCGTCCGCGCGAACAAAGGGTTCTCCTTCTCTAAATAACTGTCTGGAGAAAGGCCCCAACTTTATTGAAGTCATACCGACTATACTTAATCGTTTTTAGAAAATATAAGATTGGGGTTATTTCGGGCATCGAAAAAAAAGCTTTCTTACAGATAGAAGTAAGGGGAGCAAGATAGGGATTTTTAGGTTTATGTGGTATGATAGAGAAAATAGGGACCACATTAAAATCTATCGTAACCGTCGTGTAGTTTTGGAGTGATATCCAGTCCTTTTTTACTGGGTGCTACATTAAATCACCATTTTAGATAATGCTCGAGGAACTTTGATAATGTAACTAAAATTTTGAGAAAATCATTTTTATGTTGACAACTGTGTAACTAGTTTTGAGACCGAAGAACAGTTTGCAAAAATTTATAGTTGAATCCAAAATATTATTATCTTCAGCACATTTTAATTTAAGAGGCTGGCAGTCAAATGTTTTATTAAATCCTGAAAAACTTTCAGAGTTGGAAAGCCAACCTGATAACTTTGAGACTATGGTTTTAGGATTAATTTGGAACCTCAAAGATGATTGTTTATCATGTAATATTAACTGTCAGAAAAATGAAGGTAAGGCTATAACTAAAAGGTCATTGTTATTCATAGCTAATCATATATTTGATCCGATCGGTTTTACGGCTCCTGTGGCTTTAAAACCAAAATTAATTTTAAAGGAAATTTGGAAATTAAAATTAAAATGGGATGAAAATCTCCTAGAAGATATTGTAAATCAAGTTAAAAAGTGGTTAGAGCAACTCCCTATACTTGCAGGTATTAAAATACCTCGATGATTGAATTTGGGCTCTAATGGAATTAAACGGCTAACATTGCATGTGTTTTGTGACGCTAGTAAAAAAGCGTATGCCGCTTGCCTATTTTTGAAGGTAGAATATGAAGAAAATGTTTTTGTGAAACTGATACAGGCAAAAGCGAGGGTAGCTCCTTTGAAAGATATTTCTATCCCCCGTCTGGAATTATTAGCATGTGTTTTAGGAACGAGACTTGCGGCTTCTGTTAAGAACGACTTAAACTTGCCAGATGAGCGCATTTATTATTTGACAGATTCCATGACAGCGTTAGCATGGATACAACGTACTAGAGATTGGGGCGTATTTGTTTCTAACAGGGTGAAAGAAATCCGAAACCTTTCCGATGTTAGTAGCTGGGAACACGTGCCTTCAGAAAAGAACTTCGCGGACATTCTTTCTCGGGGGTGTAGCGCTCAACAGCTTATTTATTTAAGATGGTGGGAGGAGCCGAAAACCCGATTCAATGCCCCAGATCAAAACAAGTCCCCGATGAAGAGGCGGTAAATTTAGAGTTAAGGAAATCTGTTTTGGTTAATATCGCTAAGAGAATTGAGGAGTTTAACTGGCACTCCAAATTTTTCTCATCTTATTAAAAGTTATTCGCATGATTGCTTGGTTATTTCGTTTCTTTAAAAATGCCAAGAGAATCGATGTTTGTGATACTTCGGAAATAAAATTTTCTGAATTTGATCAGAAGGAAAAAACTGTAATTAAATTAATACAAATGGAAAAATTTCAGGGAGTAACGGATGAGAAATTGCGTTCTTTAAAACCATTTTTAGATGAATTTGGATTGATTGATTGATTGAATATTAACGTCGCGCTGTTCAGCTACACGAGGGCTTTTGGCGACGGACCACGTAATTTTGAACCATGGTCAAGTGACGTGGACGACACTTGAGCTGGCACCCCCTCTCCTAACTACCACACCACACCAACGGGAGGACGTTTCAGCTCTCGACAGATTTAACGTGCATCGCTGCCCTACACGGCGGGTCTTTAGTGGTACTGGGCTCGAACCCGTGACAAAGCAAGCCACGGTCCGATACCTATACCACTCGGCTACCGCGGCCACTAGATGAATTTGGAATTTTGCGTGCTAGAACAAAACTTAGTTTTCGAGAAGATACAGAGAATTTTAAGTTTCCTATCATTTTACCTAACGAACACGCAGTTGTTCATTTGATGATCGTGCGCAAACATGAGGAACTTATGCATGCAGGTGTATCTATTGTAATGAATCATTTGCGAGAAAATTTTTTGGATTTTTAAAAGCGCAAAAATTAATTGAGACAAATAATACAAAAATGCACTAGATTTGGTGCAAAGATTTTCCGCTCAAAAACGGAAGTGGTACCATCTTCTTTACCGAAAGATAGGGTAAGCAACTCTAAATATTTCAAGTTGTAGAAGTTGATCTTGCAGGCACACTTCATTTAAAAGATAAACATAAGGGCTGGGTAGTATTATTCACTTGTGCTCTATTCCGTGCAGTGCATTTTGAACTTATTACTAAATTCTATTGACTGGGATATAGTAATGTCTAAAGCTAATGTCCAAAAAATAAAGTGGAAATTTAACCCTCCCAGTGCCGCGTAGTGGGGAGGATTTTGGAAAGAATGGTTCAAATGTTAAAACAAATTTTTGAAAAAAATGTTGGGAGGAGAGCTTCGTTATATAACGAAGAGTTAAACACTGTATTATGTGAATGTGAACATGTTATCAATTCTAGACCCTTAACTTACATTTCTGAGGATGTTAATGATTTATCACCATTAACACCAGCCATGTTTTTACAAGAAATCGAAACGGCAGATGTAACTGACATAGATTGTCTAGATCATCAAGAAATCAATAAGAGGATTAGACATGTTCAAACCATTCGGGAACAGCTTAGGAAAAGATTTAGAATTGAGTACCTAGGCCAACTCAGAACGCAGCATCACCGTAAATTAAGACCCTTAACGGTGGGAGTAGTTGTGGTGGAAAATAGTTTAAAGAATCGAACTCTGTGGTCTCTTGCTAGAGTAATTCAACTGATTCCTGGAAAAGATGGACATGTTAGAGTCGTTCGTGTCAAAACTGAGACTGGGGAACTGGTCAGACCCGTGCAAAGACTTTACAATCTAGAACTGCAAGAACCAGAGATTAATTTACCAAAACATCTGACTGATTCTGTCATTCGCACGAGGACAGGCAGAAAAGTAATTTCTCTAGCGTTTGACATATGCCTAAAATGTATTCTGTAAAAGCTTTGTTTTCTGTAAATTTTGCTTTATTTTAACACCAGCATTCTGAACCGATATTGTTAATCTTACTGTTATATTTTATATGTTGTGTTTGAGTTGTTTTTCAGCAGGAAAACTTAAAGGCGGGAGAATGTTGTGACAGCCTCAAAGAGCCAAGGGGTGACCGACCTGAAAGTACCCAAGGAGCGAAGAGGTGTTTGACCCGAGGAGCGCCGTTTAGTTTCTCTTTACTTGAGTGGCAACAGGGAAGGTAAAGCGCTCCGAAAAGGGAGAAAAAGATTCCTCTAGATGCGTTTGGAGGGAGCAGATGGCTATGAGCGTGCGCGATAATATTTAACCTTTTTTATGCATCCATGTAAATAGCTTAATAAATGTTTTATTTAAATTGAGAAACGCTCGTAGCCACATCATTTATTTCGCACT